>CM051270.1:49678708-49973708 GCA_027921565.1 Artemia sinica
AAAATCTTTGATATTAAAAGAGATTATCGGCATCATAGAATCTAGGATTCTTGAATACATTTTGGCCCTGTTTGGGGCATAATTACTCGTTGGCAGGTGCCAAAGCTGCAGACACGTGACTCTTGTCAGTGGCAAGGTAGTCACTTAGGCTACTTACAAAAGGGGAAACTGAATTTTAACTTCACCTTGGAATCAGCCCGCCTCTTCGACCATGCTTTCGACACCTTATAGTACGATCACACAGGGGAGAAATAGGCATACCTAAACCATTCTCTTCGAGAAAAAATAAATCCTTCTCACCGTTTCGTCGAGTTTGTAGAAAAGTAGTGGAAACCTCTCTACTAGATATTTCCGAGTTCTTCTAGTTCTAAGAGAAATTTAAGTTTTGCCGACTGTAGTTTTCATTATGCAGCTTTGGTTGGGCATGAGTACTTTTTGTTAGTACCCTTTCCTCAAAATAATAAAAACCAGGTTACGTGAAAATTCTTCAACATTACGTTGTGAATTAAACATATTTTGGACATCCAGTATACGCCACTGGGATGCATTAAAAATCCCGTATTTGCAATTTTGGGTTTTGTTTACCAAGGGTCGATCCTCTACCTAGCGTCATTAAAAAGAAGAAAGGTTTGATTGCACGTCTATCCAACACGTCCGCCAACGTACGGGTGTGGTCCACCGAGATACACGCTGTGGCACAGTAGAAAACATTGCAACGTGGACAAAGGTTCACTACTAAATCACAAAGATTAACAAAGCTAGGCACGCAAGCTTGGGGCATTCTCGGATCGCCGACGCCTACTGGCGCACTACGACCTCCATCGGGCCTATTCTTGAGTATCCCTGTCCCGTTTGGGGTCCCCAAAGTCAAAACACTGCGTACATATTACACAAAAACTTGAAGATGGTCAAAAACATGCTATTAAAATAAATCTCACCTGCTTCAGAAACTACGTAAGGCTCTGGAACTTGCCCACATACTCACTAGAAGACATGGTTTAATAATGGAAATTCCGAATACCGCTACTGGAAAAAAGATAGCACCGATCTTTTCCATTATCTGTACATGTCTCATCAGCGATTACATACTAGGCATCAAAATAAACGAAAAATAAAAGGGAGCCTAAGTGAGTTTAATAGTGCAATAAAAGAAAGCATTAAAAATGCTTTGAAACACTAGAAGAATGCTTCCCCAAGGGAAATCGTTTATTGACCCAGTGGTCCTAGAATATCACAGCAGGGCTCAATCGAACGGAAATTAAAGTTCTAGTGCCATTTTTAAGGACCAAAAAATGGAGGGCAACTAGGCCCCCTCCCACGCTCACTTTTTTTCAGAGTCATCCAATCAAAATTTGAGATAGCCATTTTGTTCAACATGTTTGAAATATATAATAACTATTTTTTTGAGGATGATTAATCCCCCGCAGTCTCCAGGGAAGGGCTGCAAGTTATGAACGTTGCCCAATGTTTACAATATAGTATTGGTTATTGGGAAATACACAGACATTTTCAGCGGGGATTTTTCTGTAGTGGGGGGGGGGATCGGGGGTTAAATGGAAGATCTTTCCATGGAGGACGCTTTCGTGGGGGAAGGAACATTGCCTGAAGGGGGCACTGAATCTCCAATATTATTTAAAAAAAAAACAATAAGAAATGAAATAAAAAAAAAGTTTTTCAACTGAAAGTAAGGAGCAACATCTAAACTTAAAACGAACAGAAAATTATTACGTACATGATTGGGTTCGCCCCCTAGTCAATACCACACTCTTTACGCTAAAGTTTTTTTTTGTACTTTCATAACGGCTATTTATTCTAATAAGGGTTTGTGTGATGAAGGGGTTATTCTTGAAGATTTGGAACAAAATTTGAACTTTAGCGATAAAGAGCAAGGTATTGATTAGGGAGTAAACTCCCAAATATACCTAATAAAATTATGCAAATATAGAAGTTCGTTTAAGTAAGCTAATTCGTAAGTTACGTCTATTTATACTAATAAAAATGTTCATAAATAAAATTAAACTACTTTCGAGATAGCCATTTACCAAAAAAAAGTAAAATTAATATGAAAATTTCATTTCAATTATTCATGTACGGTGAGCCAAAATTAAAAACCTGAATTAATTCATAAACGTTCAGAAATTAAATAAAAAAAACAAGTTTTTTTTTTAACTGAAAGTAACGAGCGACCTTAAAACTTAAAACGAACAGAAATTATTCCGTATATGAAAGGGGCTGTCCCCTCCTCAATGACTCGCTTCTTTACCCTAAAGTTGACTCTTTCTCACAACTCTATTTTCTTAAACAATAAAAAACTATTTTTAAAACAATTAAAAAAATAAAAAGAAATAAAAAAAATAAATATATAAGCATGAAACACTATAGTTTGTTTTGTCATAGATACTAATTCTGCTAAAAAATCTATTTTTTTTCAAGATAAAAAATCTAGATGAAAAATAATAGAACTGGATAATTGTTTTACAGAAACACTTACATGTCTTTGGAAGGTAAAATAAAAATATATAAAAACATATATGAAAGTCTTCAAAATCTTAAATAAGTGATTAAATAGAAAAGAGAAGCCCAAATATTCCATCTCCACTTCCTAAAGCACTAGAAAGAGGAAAAACCTAGACCAACATACTAAATAATGCAATAAAAGGTAAAAACTGACAAGGAAATATTATTTCATAAACCGTCTTAATATCCTCCTTTAAGGGTTAGTAGTCTTTTGATTTATCTTTTAATGTAAATAATTAATTACCGACAATCCTAAGAACTAGAGAAAAGAGTAAACAAGACAATGTTTCTGTCCCGGTTATTGTCATTTGATTTCTAGATACATCGTTTACAGTTACATTGTTGGTTTTACAATGTAATATCCTTTTTTCCCTCTATAAATAAAATAGAAGTGTACAACAACGAGTAAAACTTTTAACTAGGACAATGATTTTTGAGAAGATTTCAGGTTTATTGTGCATCACAGACTGACAAAAAAAAGATTTAAAAAAATTGTCAAAAGAAAATGGAACAATTTTGTTTTCATCCAATTCCTTTTCCATCAAAATACCCTCTGAAGTTTAAAAAAAGACACTGTCCTAGTTAAAAAGTTTTACCTGTTTGTGTATGCTTTTATATTTCTATTTTATTTATAGAGGAAAAATGGATATCTACGTCATAAAACCAACAATCAAATGTTGCATCTAGAGAAGAAATGACAATAACTGGGAGAGAGTGCCATGTTTATTGTTTCCCTAGTTTTGTAGGATTGTCGGTACTTAATTATTTACATAATAGATAAATCAAAAAGACTATTAACCCCTTAAGAGGATACTAGGACGGTTTCTGAAATAGTCTTTCCTTGTCAGTTTTTATCTTTTATTTTACGTTTAGTGATTTGGTCTAATTTTTCCCCTTTCTAGGCTTTTGGAGGAGATAGAATATTTGGGGTTTATTCTTCTATTTAGTTACTTAATTAAGCTTTTGACTAAATCTTATATATTTTCATTTCACCTTCAAAAGGAGTGATACCTTTCTGTAAAAAAAAATCCAATTCTTTCCATTTTTCATCAAGGTTTCTTACCTATCTAACGTTGAAAAAAAAACAAAAAAAAACAAAACAAAAAGAAACACATTTTTTCTAAAGCAGAATTAGTATCTAACAAACAATAAAAAAGACTCAGTTTCATACTAATAAGTTTATTAATAATCTGAGTTTTTGGGTAAAAGCTGGGTTTTCAGTTAAGCCCAGTGATTATTGTTTACCGACAGGAAATAGGATTTCCAAGATTCTTCTAGTGCTGAGTAAAATCGGACCATCGGTGCCCAATTAATTGCTCCTTTAATCTAAACTTGGGTGTAGCAGCTTTCTTACTTTGGAGCCCAAAAAAGAATTCTGAGCTCCAAAATTTTGAGCGTGAGTCAGATCCTAATTTGGAGCCTGAAATTAGAATAGTAGCTTCGTTGTTCAAGTCCAAAACACTGTATTCTGCATTTTTCAAAATTTGTATTTTTCATGTAGAGGTATTTGTTTGCAATAGCTTGGCCTAATTTTCAAAGAAAAAAGACTTGTCTTTATATATACTGGTTAATTCGGTTTAGGTGACTTTGTGCAAATATACTATTCTGCGCCATAAGAATTATAAGAACTAGTGCATCAACCACTTAGCAAGGTCTTAATTCTAAAATCTGCTTCAAATAAATTTTTTGATCACGTGATCACCGACACAACAAGTGATGACTTTGAAGATAGTTCGATTGGTCCGTCAAATACAATGTTTTTTATTTGAAAAATCAGGTGAAGCAGCAGGGTTGAACTATAAAAATTGCCTGCACTGTAAAGTCGAACTGCCAATCTGCGAAAAATAAGAGACAGCATCGATATACTTACCGATCCGGTACAAAAAGCTACATAAGAAGTCCTTCTTCAACTAGGAATAAAAAAAAAGTTGTTGATGCACACATTCTAGGATTTGACCGCCGAGCTTGCTAATTCTACTAACCATTGATAACCCACAAAGGAAATAAATAAAACAATAATATCTCCTTATGTATGAGGTAGACTGAAAAAATTGTTGAATACAGATGAGAATCCGTGAAAGTGGAACATCTTCTAATTATTGGACATTTTAGATTATTTTCTACGAAAATGTTCTAAGTAATGCCATAATTCAGTTTTTGGTAAATGGATGGATCTGAAAGTATTTATTATCCAGTAATTTAAGCATATTGTATTTTCAGTGGAAGTTGCAGCTTTGTAATTTAGAAATTAAATAAAGTATAACAGATTTGTTCAACTGAAAACAAGGCAGCAAACATCTAAACTTAAAACGAACAGAAATTATTACGCATATGAGGTGGGTTTCCCCCTCAGCACCTCACTCTTCACGTTGAAATTTTTGGCACTTTTTAAAAAACGTTACTTTTTGTTCTAATTAAACGACCCTTGTCTTTCAGGAGTCGTTTTTAAAGAGTTAAGACAAAATTTTAAACCTTAGCGTAAAGAGCAAGGCGTTGTGGAAGTGAACTCCCTCATGTACATACTAATTTCTGTTAGTTTTAAGTTTTATTGTTGCTCCTTACTTTGAGCTGAAAACTTCTTTTCTTTTATTTAGATTCTGATCATTGTTTAAATAAAGTCAGAAAAATCTGACAGAAAAATCCCGCTCCCCATGGAAATATCCTCTGGGCAATTCAATCCTTGTGGAAGTTTACCCTGGACAATTACCCTTAACTTTTCCACGCATAAAACGTTGAGTCGCTAAAGAGAAAGTAAAACACACAAAAGAAATTTCGTACACGAATTCTGGCTAATTCCCCGAGTATAAAATTTCCCTTAAAAATTTCACCCCCTGGAAACTTCCATCAGCTTGGTAAGTTGACCCCGGTGCAAAAATCCCCCCAGCAGAAAATTTGTCCTCTCCTCCCTACCTGAAAAAATGCATGCATGCTTCCCAATAAACAAATACTATCATAGGCAGCGCGCTAACGCTGCCTAAGTAAAGAACGATGTGGCCACAATGTGATTTTTTTTCTTCTTCTTCGACAGGCACTTCGTATCGAAGGAGTTGTCGTAGAAACTTTGAAAAGGGATCATTCGATTGGAAATTGAGGTGGCTAGTGCCCTTTTTAATAGTTGAAAGTGACTGGAGGGAAACTAGCCCCCCCCCCACGCCCATCATTCCCCCAAACACATCCAATCAAAATTTTGAGATAGCCATTTTGTTCACCGTAGTTGATTTCAAGATAGAAAATACATTTTTGAGTAGGACACTCCTCCACAACCCTCGGGACAAGGGTTTTAAGTTATGCCCTGAGGGCATATAAGAACAATACTGGCACAATGTACCATATATTATTTTTTTACTTTAGAGCAGGGCACTTCATATGGAAGGGGTCGTCGTAGAGACTTCAAAAGGGGCTCATTCGATTGGAAATCGAGAGTCCTAGGGTCCTTGTTAACAGTAAAAAGTGATTTGAGGGCAACTGCCCCCACGCCCAACATTTCCCCAAACACATCCAATCAAAATTTCGAGATAGCCATTTTGGTCAGCGTAGTTGATTTCCAGATAGAAAATGTGTTTTTGAGGCGGACACTCCCCCACAACCCTCGGGGCAAGGGTTTTAAGTTATGCCCTGGGGCATATAAGGTTTTTATAGAAGGCATTGTCGTAGAAACGTCAAAACAGGTTCATTCGATTGGAAATTCGAAGGGTTAGTACTCTTTTTAATAGTCAAAAGTGATTGGAGGGCAACTAGCCCCCCTCCCCCACGCCCATCATCCCTCCAAACACATCCAATCAAAATTTTGAGATAGCCATTTTGGTCAGCGTAGTTGATTTCCAGATAGAAAATGTGTTTTTGAGGCGGACACTCCCCCACAACCCTCGGGGCAAGGGTTTTAAGTTATGCCCTGGGGGCATATAAGGTTCCCTTTTTGAAGTTTCTACGACAACGCTTTCTCAGAAACCTTATATACACATAACTTACAACCCTTGCCCTGACGGCTGTGGGGGGAGTGTCCACCTTAAAGACATAATTTCTAGATCTTTCAACTACGTTAAACAAATTGGCTATCTCAAAATTTTGATTGGATGTGTTTATAAAAAGGGAACGAAAGGTTAGAAAGATTAAAAGGGAATATTTCCTGCTAATACTTTTCTCCCGATTTATTGCTATACATAGTAATAATCAAAAATTATAAATGGGATAATGGTTTTGCTTAAAATTTAAAAAGTTCTTTTGTGAGTAAAATTTCGGTCAAAGCTTGAATATTTAGTCTACATTTCAGATAGACTGTAGTTTCGTTGAATAAGACCTTAATAGTGTGTTTAATATAGAATTTCGGGTGGACAGAAAGGAATATAATTGCTCATATGAATGGAAACCTATTCTACTTTTCCACCGACATTCTCTTTGTATGTAATATAGTTTATTAGGGGTTTTTATCAGTTGAGGACAATCAAGGCCATTTTATGTCTTCCGAACAGCTTCCTATGAGTAGATTTTGGTAAAAAAAAAGGAAAGAACCAACTGTTTTATGCTTTTAGAATCACCGTAGATATTACAGTGCGTTGGCTCTGATACTTCGTCAGATTTTCTTTCCTTTAGCTTGTTCCCTTGACTTTATTATGTTTATAAGCGTTTTCGCAATTTACAAACTTTAACTGTTAAGGTGCCGTAACCAAACACCCTTTTATATTGGCACTTGACGTTATTGCAATTGACTTCATCGTATAGTATTTCTATAACGTCATTTATGGCTTTACCCTAGGATTATGACGTCATTCATCATCTTGTATATAAAGATGCAGTATGTGTCGAAAAATGTACTTTATTTTAAACATTATTTTTGGTAATTGGGAAAGGAACTAGATATAAAAATTTCCTCCCAAAAGTGCACTTAAATAGCACTCTATAAGGCTCCAGGCTCCGCTAGCAGTGGATGCAAATAAAATAATATAAATAGTGAATGGAAATAAAGGAAGGATATGGAAATAACATGGAAATATGGAAATAAATAGTGAAGGAAATAAGACATATCACAGCCACCCATGCAAAATAGTGCTATTCTTTATTATTCAACAGACGGGACTTTAAATCTCTTGTATAAGGTTTTTTGCAATCACTGTTCTAATATTTGTATTTTTTTGTTTCGATCCGACATCCTTTCTTATGGGTTTCCAGCTAATTTTTGAAATTCCCATTATTTGTTTCCGAAAAAACCTTTTATTATTAAGATTAATCGAGATGATAGTTTCCATTTCAGAATCAGCTACAAATGAAAATTTGTTTCGATGGCCAATTTTTTTTAAACATTTTTTAATTTTTTGTTGCATTGGGCCTGGGTTCTCCCTAGGAAAGGACAAAATACGTCCCAAAGTATGTAGAAAGTAACCCTAGTGAAGGCCAAGAGAGCTGGCTGACTAGACATCAAGCACACAGATATTAGCCTAACCTTCCAGAGGCTCATAGTTGTTGCAAAAGGCTCAGTCATACCAGAAAACAACTGCCTCCTACACGAATTATGTGCTATTCCTTCGTCACTCTTTGAGTAATATGAGACCATGAGGAGACCATATAAGCTTGATCTTCCAAAATATTTATTTTAAGCTTGTAAAGACACAGATAACTTGTGCTAAAGTAGGAAATAACTGATAGGACTCCACCTTCATGTTTCATATGGTAGAGCTTTTCTTCATATGCTTCAGTAGAAGATTGGAAGCAGATTTCCAATGACATACACTTACTTTTTCTTTTACTCTTCCATGCCAATTGTAATTTAAACAAGTCATATTATTCTCCAGAACAGAAAAAATGTGGTATATATGTTGCTTGTGACATACACATGATAAAAACTAGCTTGGGAATAGAATTCTGCAATTCCATACTTTTTCGCCAAGCACTACTTGGCTTGGATACCACTCCCCAAATGCATGGTGTTGGAAAAAGGAAAGCTATGAGATTACTTCACGAAAAGAGGTGTTCCGAAGAAATTCTCAAGTTTTCCTGAAGGTGAGCACAAAGGAAGACATCTCTAGGCCCGAAGAACGTGCTTTATTGTCCATCCGTGGAAACAAGGGTGGTGAAAACCTAAAACTCAGCTTGCCATCTCATCTTCCAAAAGAATGTCTCAACTTCTTCAAAATGTGCGCTTTATCGAGACTTGCCATATACACGTAGATCTGAAAAGTTTCACTCGCTGTGCGTCTATCATCAGGTCCAAGATTGGAGTGAGAATAGAAGTCTAGACTCTTCAATGAGGTTTGATGTGCAAAGTAACAATCTTTTTTTCTAAGATGGATTGATTTATCTCCTGATCTATTGCATGAAAGTTGCATGGTGCTCCTGTAAGCTCAATATCTGTGACTCAGAAAGATACTCAAGCAAGAAGTCGGGTCTAATTTACTCTATAGCTTGAAAACCCTGCAGAGGGATGTCCTGTCAGAATGCAATGAAAGCTGAAGATGATTACTCTGCCTACAAGGTGAGGATTCTTGAAAGGGTTTTCTTGTATGTTTATCTAAGAGAAAATATTCGAACCAGAATTTTTTCTAAACCAAATAGAAGTTTTTCAACGCAGGTTTCAGCAAAAGGTAGCCAATTCTGGAGAAAAATCATGTAAGTTTCACTATGTAGTATTACAATGGGGGGGGTTTTGAAGGTTACAATCTTTTTCTCTTCCTTTTTCGTTATTTAGTATTAAGAAAAGCTTAGAAAGGACTCTTTACTCACTAAAATAGGATGTTTTGTTGATTTTCAGACTTTATCCCTTTCTCTTCGAACACTAAGGGTAATTTGAAAAAATATCACTGTAACACAGGTGATGGACCCTTTTTACCTTAATTTTCGTTTTCTACTGCACAAACAGTCCCATATCAGATATTGCTTTCTATGTATTATCACGAAACATTTTTTAGCTTTATAGCCCCTCCTCCATAATTTAAGGACAAATTTGACCAACTTTGTTACGAGGTTTCGATGCTGATTTATGATATTCTATTAGTGTGTTTTCTCTAACGATTGGTACAAAATTCATCTATGTGGCAATCTGTTCCAGTTCTAACAGTATTTTGACTGCACTTTATAATTAGAGACCCAAACATCGGGAAAAACTGACAAAGTGAAATTTGGCACTTTTTTTTACAAAGGTAAAATAAGGTTGAACTCTGCAACTGAGGGTAACCATGGTCTAAGACAAGAGACTTCAATTTTTAGACATATTTTCCTTGGGGTGCATAGGAATCTTAGATAAAATTTCTTAGCAGCAGCAAATACTGCTACTACTAAAAATACCAGTACTACTACTACTATTAACAACTAACTGCAACACAAAATGCTTGAGGCCAACACAACTCCATCCACTTCTCCTTAGTCCCAGCCTATTCATCAAAGCTCTTTACACACTCCAAAGGAGTTACAGTTTCCTTTAAATTCTTTCTCACCGCCTCATTCCACCCATTCGAGGACGACCTGTTTCATATTTGGCCCTAAACAGATGACTGAAAGAGACGATCTTTGGTTATCTGTCATCTTTCATTCACAAAAATTGTCCTAGGCATCTCAACTTTTCTCTCACGATAGCCTTTAAAAAGCGGACGAGACACACATTTTTCATTACCTTCAAAATACGTTCAGTTAAATTGATACCCAAGAATACCGAGAGAAGCTTCGTCCATCAGTACCATTACGTAAAAGAAATATATACGTTTTCTTTTATAAAGACTTGTTTTCGGTAGATGATTTGATCAATAATCTCGGCGAGATCATGCAAATGTACAATAAATTCTTTTTCTTAATGGAGTAAAGCGAAAGTGCTTCTAACCAAGATTGATATGACAAGAAAATCAATCATTACCATGAATTATTGAACAACATTATTTTCCCTTATCTTATTCTCCTTTAGAATAATTTTCCAGGACGAAAAATTTCCTGATATTCTGGTGAGAATAAGGGAATCTATTTTTCTGATGCCTCTTCCATCAGTTGCGATGGAATTAATACTGCGTCTCATATTTGTCTTTCGGATAATCTATAATAAACATAATTTTCACACAAGAACAATTATATAAGAGTATGTCAAGCCTACCTTCGTAATGTTTTTTTTTTTATCAGATGCAACAGTATAACGTTGCCTATAGTAAAAACCATAAGGCTTCAACGTCTCATTGTTTCCCCCCCCCCCCCTCAGATAAACTTCATATGGAAGTGGTCCTCATATAAACTTCGGAGGGGCTAATTCAATTGGAGATTGGAAGTTCTAATTTTCTTTTTAAGAGTCGAAAGTGGTCGAAGGGCAACTAAACCCCCAAACCCTCTTTTCCCCATTGCATCCGACCAAAATTTTGAGATAGCTCTTTTGTTATAAATAGTTTATAGATCAGATAAAAGAAACTCTGGGGTCAACACAACCCCCCAATAGCCCGGAGATAAGTGTTAAAAGCTATGCGTCAGGAGCATATAAGATTTTTATTCAAGGGGTGGTCGTATAAACTTAGGAGGGGGCTCATTTGATTGAAAATTAAAAGTTCTAGTTCCATTTTTAGGGATAAAAGTGATAGGACGGTAACTAAACCACACCCCTCACGGCCGCTTTTCCCCAAATGCATCCGATCGGAATTTTGAGGTAGCCATGTATTCAAAAATAGTCCATGTATCATGTAACAATGCCTCTGGGGTTGAAGCAGCCCCCAGGGCCCGGAGGCAAGGGTTATAGGTTATGCCCCGGGGGCATAGTTTTTATGCAAGGGATGGTAGCATAAACTTTGGAGGAGGCCCATTTGATTGGAAATTAAAAGTTCTGGCTCCCCATGTTAAGAGTCCAAAGTGATCAAGGTGCCTCTTTTCTGCCAAATGCATTCGATTGAAATTTTGAGATAGCCTTTTTATTCAAATAGTCAAGAGATCAGAGAGCAAAAATCTCAGGGTCAACACAACTCCCAAGAGCCTAGAGCCATTGTGTTGTAAGGGATTCTCTGGGGGCATATAAGGTTTTTATTGAAGGGATGGCCTTAAATTTCGGAGGGAGCTCATTTGAATGGAAAATGAAAGTTCTAGTTCCTTCTTTATGGTCAAAAGTGATCAGAGATAACTAGCCCCCCCCCTCAGGATTTCTTTTCCCAAATGCATCATTCCCTTTGCTTAAAATAGACCAAAGATCATTTAACAAAACTTTGGGGTTGAAAAAACCCCGTAGAGCCTGGTGGCAAGCGTTATAAGTTTAACCCCGGGGGCATGTAGGGTTTTTTGTGAAATGAGTGGTCGTATAATCTTGAGAGGGGGCTCATTTGATGGAAATTGAAAGTTCTACTTCTATTTTTAAGAGTAAAAAATGATCAAAGAGTGACTAGCCTAACCCCTAAGCCCTCCTTTCTCCAAATGCATTAGTTCGAGATTTTGAGATGATCATTTTGCTGAAAATAATCCATGTATATAAGAACATTGCCTTTGGGGCTACCACAACCCCTAGAGCCGGTGGGGAAGGGTTGCAAGTTATGCCTCTGGGACATATCTGGTTATAATGGAAGGGATGGACATGTAAACTTTGGATAAGGCTCATTTGATTGGAAATTGAAAGTTTTGACATTTGAGCTCATTTGACAGGGCATAATATGCTCCCAGGGCATAACTTACAACCCTTGCCCTGGGGACTGGGGGGAGGGCTGTCATCTTCAAAGACCTAACTTCTAGAACTCTCTACTACGTTGAAAAAATGGCTATCTGAAAATTTTGATTGGATTTGTTTGGGGGAATGGTGGGCGTGAGAGGGGGTTAGTTACCCTCCAATCACTTTCGACTATTAAAAATGGCACAAGCCCTCTCAATTTTCAATTGAATGAGCCCCTTTTGAAGTTTTTAAGACAACTCTATCTATAAAAACCTTATATGCCCCAAGGACATAAATTACAAGATTTGCCATGAGGGCTCTAGGGGGCTTGTCATCCTTAAATAGATAATTTCCAGAACTTCCAACTACGTTGAACAAAGTGACTATATCTAAACTTGGATTGAATGTTTTTGGAGAAATGGTGGGCGTGAGAAGAGGGTTAATTCTCTCCACTCACTTTCGACTATTAAAAAGGGCAATTTCAATTTCCCATCAAATGAGCCCTTTTTGAAATTTCTACAACAGCTTTCTATATAAGCCTTATATGCCCCCAGGGCATAACTTACCACCCTGGCCGTAAGGACTCTGAGGGGTTATCATCCAAAAAGACCTAATTTCTAGAACTTTCAACTACGTTGAACAAAATGGATATCTCGAAATGTTGATTGGATGTGTTTTGGAAAATTGTGGGCGTGAGAGGGGAGTTAATTGCCATTCAATCACTTTCGACTATTAAAAAGGGCACTAGCCTTTTCAATTTCCAATTGAATAAGCCATTTTTGAAGTTTCTACAACATCTCTTTCTATAAAAACCTTATATGCCCCAGGGCATAACTTGCAACCCTTGCCCTGAGGGATGTAGGGGGGAGGGGTTGTCATCCTTAAAGACCTAATTTCCAAAACTTTCAATTACGTTGATAAAATGGCTATCTAAGAATTTTGATTTCATGTGTTTGGGGAAAAGGTGGGCGTGAGAGGGGGTTAGTTACCCTCAAATCACTTTCGACTATTAAAAAGCACACTAGCCCTTTCATTTCCAATCAAATGAGCCCCTTTTCAAGTTTCTATGACAAAAATTTCAATAAAAACCTTATATGCCCCCAGGGCATAACTTATAACCTTTGCCCTGAATACTGTAGGGGGGAGTGTTCCGCTCATAGGTATAATTTCCTGAACTTTAAACTGCATGGAACAAAATGGCTATCTCAAAATTTTGATTGGATGTGTTTGGGGTAATGGTGGGTGTGGAAGGCGTGTTAGTTGCCTTCCAATCACTTTCGACTATTAAAAAATGCACTAGCCATTTCAATATCCTATCGGAATGAGCCCTTTTTGAAGTTTCTACGACAACGTGTTCTTTAAAAACATTATATTCCCCCAGGGCATAACGTACAACCCTTTTCCTGAGGGCTGTGGGGGGGGAGGGGGTTGTCATCCACAATGACCTAACTTCCAGAACTTTTAACTACGTTGAACAAAATGGCTATCTTAAAATTTTGATTGGATGTGTTTGGGGAAAAGGTGGGCGTGAGAGGGGTGTTAGTCAAATGTGCAGCCGTTTCAGTTTCCAATCGAATGAGCCCTTTTCGAGTTTTTACGTCAACACTTTCTATTAACACCTTTTATGCCCCCAGGGCAAAAATTACAACTCTTGCCCTGAGGGCTGTGAGGGGTTTATGATTCTCAAAGACCTAATTTCCAGAATTTTCAGCTAAGATGAACAAAACAGCAATTAAAAATTTTGGTTGGATGTATTTGGAGAAATGGTGGACGTAAGAGGGACGTTAGTTACTCTCAAGTCACTTTCAACTATTAAAAAAGGCACTCTCCCTTTCAATTTCCAATCGAATGATTCCTTTTGAAGTTTCTACGACAACACTTTCTCTTAAAGCCTTATATGCTCCCAGGGCATAGCTTAAAACCTATGCCCTGAGGGTTGGGGCCAAGGGCGTCGTTTGTGTGTTTCAAGGGGGTGTTGCCCCCCTAATAATGTGGAGAAAAAATATTATACATCCTATGCGCTTTTACTATCCAGATATGGACCATTCTCCCCCCCCCCCACAATAAAAATGCTGGAGATTTGGCCCTGGTTGGGGGGGGGGGGGGTTGTCATCCTAAAAGACCTAATTTCCAGAACTTTCAATCACGTTGAACAAAGTTGCTATCTCAAAATTTGGATTGGATGTGTTTGGGGAAATGGTTGGCGTGAGAAGGGGGTTAGTTGCCCTCCAATCACTTTCGACTATTAAAAAGGGCAATTTCAATTTCCAATCAATTTCAAAATGAGCCCTTTTTGAAATTTCTACAACGACTTTCTATATAAACCTTATATGCCCCCAGGAAATAACTTTTCACCCTGGCCGTGAGGGCTCTGAGGGGGTTATCATCCTAAAAGACCAAATTTCCAGAACTTTCAACTACGTTGAACAAAACAGATATCTCAAAATTTTCATTGGATGTGTTTGGGGAAAAGGTGGGCGTGAGAGGGGGCTAGTTGCCCTCAAATCACTTTCGACTATTAAAAAGCACACTAGCCCTATAATTTCCAATCGAATGAGCCCTTTTTCAAGTTTCTATGACAAAAATGTCAATAAAAACCTTATTTGCCCCAGGGCATAACTTATAAACCTTGACCTGAAGACTGTGGGGGGGGGGGGGTGTCCTGCTCAAAGGTATAATTTTCTGAACTTTAAACTGCGTGGAACAAAATGGCTTATCTCAAAATTTTGATTGGATGTGCTTGGGGTAATGGTGGGTTTGGAAGAGATGTTGGTTGCATTCCAATCACTTCGACTATTAAAAACGGCACTAGCCATTTCAATATCCAATCGAATGAGCCCTTTTTGAAGTTTCTACGACAAGGCATTCTATAAAAACATTGTATGCCCCCAGGGCATAACTTACAACCCTTGTCCTGAGGGCTCTAGGGGGGTTGTCATCCTCAATGACCTTGTTTCCAGAACTTTTAACTACGTTGAACAAAATGGCTATCTTAAAATTTCTATTGGATTTGTTTGGGGAAAAGGTGGGCGTGAGAGGGGTGTTAGTTGAATGTGCAGCCGCTTCAGTTTCCAATCGAATGAGCCCTTTTTGAGTTTTTACGTCAACGCTTTCTGTAAACACCTTATATGACCCCAGGGCAAAAATTATAACTCTTGCCCTGAGGGCTGCGAGGGGATTATGATCCTCAAAGACCTAATTTCCGGAATTTTCGGCTAAGTTGAACAAAACGGTTATCTAAAAATTTGTGGGGATGTATTTGGGGAAATGGTGGACGTAACAGGGGCGTTAGTTGCTCTCCGATCACTTTCAACTATTAAAAAAGGCACAAGCCCTTTCAATTTCCAGTAGAATGAGCCCTTTTGAAGTTTCTACGACAACACTTTCTATTAAATCCTTATATGCTCCCAGGGCATAGCTTAAAACCCATGCCCTGAGGGTTGGGGGCAGGGGCGTCGTTTGGGGGTGGCAAGGGGAGGGGACTTTGCCCCCTAATAATGTGGAGAAAAAATATTAATCATCCTATGCGCTTTTACTATCCAGATATGGACCCTTCTTGCCACCCCCTCCCAATAAAGATGCTGGAGATTTGGTCCTGGCTGGGGTTTTTTTCATCCTCAAAGACCTAATTTCCAGAACTTTCAAATACGTTGAACAAAGTTGCTGTCTCAAAATTTTGATTGGATGTGTTTGGGTAAATGGTGGGCGTGAGAAGAGGGTTAGTTGCCCTCCAATCACTTCCAACTATTAAAATGGGCATTAACCTTTTTAATTTTGAACCGAATGAGCCCTTTTTGAAGTTTCTTCGACAACGCTTTCCATAAGAACCTTATATGCCCTCAGGGCATAACTTAAAACCCTTGCCCTGAGGGCTCTGAGGGGGGTTGTCATCATCAAAGACCTAATTTCCAGAACTTTCAACTACGTTGAATTAAATGGCTATCTCAAAATTTTGATTGGATGTGTTTGGGAAATGGTGGGGTGAGAGGGGGTTAATTGCCCTCAAATCACTTTCTACTATTAAGAAGGGCACTATTCATTTCAATTTCCAACTGAATGAGCCCTATTTGAAGTTTCTGCGACAGCACTTTCTATAAGAACCTCTAATGTCCCCAGGGCAAAACTTACAATCCTTGCCCTGAGGGCTGAGGGGGGAGTGTCATCCTCCAAAAAAAATCCCGACTTTTTAACTACTTCAAACAAAATGGCTATCTCAAAATTTTGATTGGATGTATTAGGGGAAATGGTGGGGGCGAAAGGGGGGTTACTTGCCCTCCAATCACTTTCAAGTATTAAAAGGGCACTAGCCCTTTCAATTTCCAATCGAATGTGCCCTTTTTGAAGTCTCTACGACAACGATTTCTGAAAAAAAAACCTTATATGCCCCTATGGCATAACTTACAACCCTTGCCCTGAGGGCTGTGGGGGAGTGGCATCAAAAAAAAATTCTGGACTTTGTAACTACTTCGAGCAAAATGGCTATCTCAAAATTTGGATTGGATGTGTTTGGGAAAATTGTGGATGTGAGAGGGCTGTTAGTTATCCTCCCATTACTTTCGACTATTAAAAAGGGCACAAGCCCTTATAATTTACAATCGAATGATTCCTTTTTTAAGTTTCTACAACATCACTATCTATAAAAAACTAATATGGCCCCAGGGCACAACTCACAACCCTTGCCCTGAGGGCTCTGAGGAGTTTATCATCCTCAAAGACCTAATTTCTAAGGCTTTTGACCACGTTGAACACAATGGCTATCTAAAAATTTCGATTAGATTTGCTTGGGGAAAAGATCGGCATGAGAGGAGGGTTAGTTGCCCTCCAATCACTTTCGACTATTAAAAAGGGCACAAGCCCTTTGAATTTTCAACCGAATGAGCCCTTTTTCAAGTTTCTACGACAGAGCTTTCAATAAATACCTTATATGTCCCCAGGGCATAACTTACAACCCTTAACCTGAGGGCTGTAGGGGGAGTGTCCTCCTCAAAAACATAATTCTACCTTGGGTTCAACTACGCTGAGCAAAATGGCTATCTCGAAGTTTTGATTGGATGTGTTTGGGGAAATGGTGGGCGTTGAAGGGTTGTTAGTTGCCTTGCAATCAATTTGGACTATTAAAAAGGGCACTACCCATTCCAATTTCCAATCCAATGAGGCCTTTTTGAAGTTTCTATGACAACTCCTTCGATACGAAGTGCCCTGCTATGGAAAAAAAATAATTCGATACGAAGTCCCCCCAAAAAGTTTGGGGGAATGGTGGGCGTGAGGGGGGGGGGGGTTAGTTGCCTTCCAATTACTTTCAACTATTATAAATGGCACTAGCCCTTTGAATTTCAAATCGAATGAGCCCTTTTTCAAGTTTTTACGACAATGCTTTCTATTGAAACCTTATATACCCCTAGGGCATAATTTATAACCCTTTCCCTGAAGACTTTGGGGGGACTGTCCAGCTCAATGATATAATTTCCGGAGCTTTCAACTAAGTTTAGCAAAATGGCTATTTCAAAATTTTGACTGGATATGTTTGCAGAAATGGTGGGCATGATAGGGGTGTTACTTGCCCTCCAATCACTTTCGACTATTAAAAAGAACATTTGCCATTTCAATTTCCAATTGAAAGAGCCCTTTTTGATGTTTCTACGACAACGCTTTCTATAAAAAACTTATACGCCCCTGGGCATAATTTACAACCCTTGGCCTGAGTGCTGAGGGGCGGGGGTGTCATCCTTAATGACCTAGTTTTCATAACTTTCAAGTACGTGAACAAAAGGCTGTCTCAAAATTTGGTTGGATGTGTTTGGGGAAAAGGTGGGCGTGAGAGGCAGGATAGTTGCACTCCAATCACTTTGACTATAAAAAGGGCATTAGCCCTTTGAATTTCTAATGGAATGAGCCATTAAAAGTTTCTACGATAATGTTCTCTATAAAAATCTTGTATGCCTCCAGGGCATAACCTACAACCCTTGCTCTGAGGGCTGTTGGGGAGTATCCTCCTCAAAAACACAATTTCTATGTGGAAATCAACTACGCTGAAAAAATGACTATCTCAAAATTTTGATTGGATGTTTTTGGGGAAATGGTGGGCGTGCAAGGGGTGTTAGTTGCCTTCCAATCACTTTTGACTATTTAAAAGGGCACTAGCCATTCCAATTTTCAATCGAATGAGCCCTTTTTGAAGTTTCTACGAC
Organism: Artemia sinica; assembly: GCA_027921565.1. NCBI lineage: Eukaryota > Metazoa > Arthropoda > Branchiopoda > Anostraca > Artemiidae > Artemia > Artemia sinica. Next base: position 49,697,000 of record CM051270.1, read on the forward strand.
AACTCCTTCGACACGAAGTGCCCTGGTATTGAAAAGAGATACATTGTGCCAACATTGTTCTTTACTTAGGCAGCTCGATTGTGCTGCCTATCATAGGCAGCGCAATCGCGCTGCCTAAGTAAAGAACGATGTTGGCACAATGTATTATTTATTTATTTTTTGTTTTATTTTTCCATACCAGGGCACTTCGTATCGAAGATAGAAAATATATTTTTGAAAAGGACACACCCCCACAACCCTTAGGGCCAGGGTTTTAAGTTTTGCCCTGGGAGCATATAAGAGCGGATGGCACAATGTATTATTTATTTATTTTTCCTTTAGACCAGGGCACTTCGTATCGAAGACGTTGTCGTAGAACTTCGAAAAGGGCTCATTCAACTGGAAATTGGAGTGGCTTGTGCCCTTTTTGATAGTCGAAAGTGATTGGAAGGCAACTAACACCCCTTCCACGCCCACCATTTCCCTAAACACATCCAATCAAAATTTTGAGATAGTCATTTTGTTCAGCGTAGTTGATTTCCAGATTGAAATTATGTTTTTGAGGAGGACTCTCCCCCACAGCCATTAGGGCAATTGTTGAATGTGTTAGTAGAATGTTAGTTGAAAGGGCTTAAATGAAGGTGCATTAACAGTTTAATATGCATATACTGATATTAATTAATCAAAATGTTAATATTATTTGATTTATTAAATTTATAAAAGTAAAAACATTTATATTTTCTTCAGTAAACTACAAATTATGTTCTGTCTTTGGGAAGCCATAGGGGTTTTGAGCCCTACTTATGTGAATTTCTGTTCGTTTTGAGTTTGACTTGGTTATGTATTGTAATTTGTGTTCGTTTTGAGCTTAATTTATTTATCGATGCTGATTTGTGGTAGTTTCTCGCTTGATAGATTATTTTATTTTTGATTATTTTCGGTTTAATGGAGTTCTTAACTTTTCTGTGAAAAATTTATTTTGTGGAAAAAGTTTTTTTAATTAATCGAATGTACAAATTGAGCTTGTTACCCCTATTACTACACCTTCTACCAAAAATGTTTAAGCAGAAAGTCAGGAAGCTTTGTTTTTCACCTATGGTTTGATATTTTTTTTGAGCAAACACCTAGGGTCAATGGTGAACGGGAGTCATGATTTTCAGACACTAAAATCTCCTCTCTGACCTTTGCACAAAAGTGCTCAGATCCACATGAAGCTCGCAGGGCAAGCGTTGTGGATTGAAAGGGCTATGGGATACAGATTTTTAGAGGCGTATGCCACTTCTTGGACCCACCTATTATCTACACGAATGTATCCGTATTCACTTGAAATTTGGTAAGGAGGTACCTACAAACAAAGAAACTTTGCGTACAAGTTTTAAAAAATAGTTCAGGAAGGAGAGTGAATCGTAAAGATGAATCGACAAAGATTTTTATTTTCGGGGTGAAGACTTAGATACTTTTTCTAAAAATCTTCTAATGACTTTGTGCGTTAAACTTGGCAACTATTTTTTCCCTCTTAACAGGTTTAGTTTGAAAAGATCAATTGAAGAATTGAAATACTGTAGATCATTTTCAGGCACATGTAGTTCCATAATTTTGGTTAATAATCGCCTTTTACTTGTTTCCCATGAATATAAGCATAGGAAGACACGTCTTCAGGGCTGCAGTCCCGCGAAGATAATACAAAGCAATTGAAAGTAATGAAGTAGTTTTATAATAATTAATAAAGTGTTTCTGTGTTTATCTTACTGAGAGAAACCAGCAAATGCATCAGAAATTAATAAGTTTTATGTTTTGAGACACAGAAGTAAACCATTAGTCTGTATTTGCCATATTTTATTAATAATGTCACAATGTTGGTTGGTTATAATAGGAACTAGAGAATAATAGAGAAAAACCAGGAAATAGAGAAGAAGGTTTGTCTCATGAAGAAACAGCGTACTTTGAAACCATCTTAAAGGAAAACTTTTCTTGAATACTTCGATGGGACATTTTCCTTGAAGGCCTAAATTCTCTATTGAAAAGCACATTTTAATATGTTTCAGTGGTTGAGAACTGCATAGTTAAAGTGAGATCGGTGGCGAAAAGGCAAAACTAGAGTGTTGCTTTTACAACATCTTTGTCGGTTACGCCAGTTTTTTGAAACACCTCACTTTGCTCATGCAGCGTAAATCTACTCTATTTCCTAAAAAATTCGTTTTTCAAGCAAACAGGAATGAAACATAATATTTTCCTTTTTTTTGTACATTTGGAGATAAAGGTGCCGTTTATGAGAAGTTTAGAAAAATAATTCCATTCTATATTTCTATTCTTTGACAGAATAGTAAGTCTTCTTTGATAAGAAGACTAAGTCACTATGAATAGAAATAAGTGAACGGGTAGGTATGCTGGGTAACGAGAAGATCGATCAAGTGGACAGCTTCACTTAAATAGGTAATATTATTATTAAAGATGGTGGGTGCGGTGAAGATGCTAAAAGTGGAATAACCAAGGCCCAGGTTGTTTGTTCACAGTTGAAAAAAAGACGGAATAATGGGAAGTAAACCTGGAAACCAATGTTAGAATATTAGAGGCCACAGTGATGACAGTGGTTAGGTACGGTTTTGAAGCGTATGTGCTCCGAAAAACGGAGGAGGATTTGCTTATGTGTTGCTTAAAGATTTTAAGAGAAGTCACTTACGCATTCTATTTTGTACCCGACTGACTGGTCTTATTTCAAACAGTAAGCTGTGCGAAAACTGTGGTCCAATCTCACTTCCAAGGGTAATAATGAGAAAAAGTTTGAGATATCTGGGACACGTTCTGCAGATGAAGGATGACATATTGCCAAAGATCGTCCATGTTGGCCAACCAGCTAAAGCCAAACAAAAATCAGGTCTTCCCTGAAAGTAGTGGGAGGATGTCATAAGAAAAGATTTAAGCGAAATTGGAATTTCTTGAGACAGTGTAAAGAGGGAGGCTTGGACCAAATTAGGATGGAGAAAGAGTGTGAATAGCTGTGTTGGCCCCAGGTGGCTTGGTGCTGCAGTCAGTTGTTGTTAGCAGTAGTAGTAGATTAATCCTTTATGCTAATAGATAAAAACATTAAACTTCACACTGAGGCCACACCTACGTCTCGGTCAAACAATTAATAGCTACTGCATTACTTGTAATCAATAAATGCTGTTTCTGTAGGTGGGTATTTCATTTCTGAAATTTTATTCTTTATCCTCAAAACAAATTAAATTGAATCAGTGTTAAAAAATAGGGTGATTTTACTTTACATGAACTGTTTCTTTTCTTAAGCTGTGTGTATGACATGAACAGTTTTTCTACTGCGAGGATAAAAAAATAATAACGGCTCGAAGATACAATTATGTAAAGAAAAAGAAAAAGGGAGAAATTAATTTTCTGTGTTACTATTCTTTGTTGAAAGAGCTTTGGTCTGTGTTATCGCGTAAGCATTAGAAGTCATTGTAAGAGTCCGTAGACAGATTATCAAATATCTTAGATATATAGTATAGTAATTTTTTTTTTATTCGTACGCGAATCTTCGGATAAAAGTAATACAATCTTCTACCCGAACCGGTCCAAATTTTGGTCAATTTTTTGTGTATAGTTCATCAAATACTCTTTACAAATCAGCAAATGTGATTGTGTCATCAAATCTAGATCCTACGTGAACAGCGGCACGGCTTTACAATGGCACTGTAGGGTTCTATAAGTAGTAGCTTTAATCTTCTTAGTTATCTATGTTTCTAGCAACAATAATTGGTCTAAGTATGTATTTTTTTATATCAAAAGAAAGATATTGCTGGGAAACATAAATGACTATCTCCCATTAAACCATGAGACCATAAACAATTATAATATGAAACCCTAATCCCCAGTGCGGATAATTAAGAAAAAAATGTCTGCAGGTGAAATAATTGCCAATTTCGCTGGATCAGTTTTTAAGTTATGGTAGAGTTTTTTTCGCATTTGGGAAAAGATGTAGAAATAAATAAAAATCATTAATTTGTTGGATAATAGATTTGTTAATAAGAATTTAATGTTGTAAGACAGAGAACTACTAGTACAAAAGAACAATATGACTTTTCTAAGCCAGTTACGAAAACTTTGAAGAGACGATTATAGTCAGTCAGGGGACCAATCCCAGTGGAACACTTTTCTAGTGTGCTCCATCTAGTGTGCTCCATCTTTCCATCTTTCCTATTTTTGAAATAATAGTCCTTAAATTTTTAATCTGATTGGTCAACACTAAGTTGTACGCTTGAAAGTTGAAAAATGTTCAACACAAAGAATTATGAACCAAATACACAATTGGTGCTGTAGTCATATGTAGTTGACTGCACATGTGACTGCAATGTTGTCCGGTTATATTTTCTTGGGGGGTATTATTAATTATTTAAGTTTTCTGGGGTCAGGGGGGTGGTTGCCCCCCTCGTCATACAGAATTACGCCCTTGGTGTCCCTAAATTTTTAGCCCCTCCCTCTTGAACGCTACAACGTTTTTTCCGCGAGCATTTTAAAGAGCTGAGATCATTTTTTCCAATCATCTTAACTTATAACAATATCGAAATAAATACGAAAATATTGAAAAAAGTGAAACATCTTTATTAACTGATGAAGCAAAAACAACTGAATAACACAACTGGAGAACACATCAACAACTCAACTAAAGAAAGATAACGACTGTCTCCCATATGTTACAACCTCAATGAGATGGAGGATATTTACTATCATTGATTTTGATTTTGAACATGCTTTATTTTGGAAAAGACTTTTAAATGAATGATAGCAGTATATGTATATTAAACTCACAATCCATCTTTTTATATTTTTTTCAATAAAGTACAAATTATGTTCTGGTCTTGAGAAGGCATGGGGGTTGTCAACCCTACTCATGCTAATTTTTGCTCGATTTGAGTTTGACTCGGTTATTTATTGTAATTTCTGTTCGTTTTGGGTTTCATTTACTTATTAATGGTATTTGTGGTTATTTTATGCTTGGAAGATTATTTGAATTTATTTCACCTTATTTTTGGTTTAATGGAGCTCTTTAATTTTGTTTGAAAAACTTGTTCTGTGGAAAAAGTTTTTAAAATTAATTCATAAAACACTGAATCACACTAATTTTTTTGGGTGGAGGGGGGAGTGAATTTTCTTCTGGGGTGATTTTCCACGGGGAGTATTTTCCCATGGGGAAGAAAGTTCTTAGGAGGTGAAATTTTACACAGGGGGATTTTCCAGAATTCCTATAAGAAATTCTTTTGATTTGTCTTACTTTCTCTTTGCTGACTCGATTTTACGTGTGTAAAAATTTCTTGGGATTGAATTGTCTTGTGGATTTTCCCGTCGAGGAGGATTTTCCATGGAGGGGGGGGGTCCGTGGAGGGAGATTTTCCCTTCCTCAACACCTTGCTCTTTAGGCTAAAGTTTTAATTTTGTCTTAATTCTTTAATAAAGTCTCCTTAAGCACAAGGGTCATTTAATTAGAACAATAAGAAGCTTTTTTTTAAAGTACCAAAAACTTTACCGTGAAAAGCGAGGTGTTGAGGAGTGGATAGCCCACCTCATATACGCAATAATTTCTGTTCATTTTTAGCTTTAATGTTGCTCCTTACTTTGAGTTAAGGAAACTTTTTTTTTACTCAATAATATCATGGGGCTTAGCTACCTTAGAACATAGAATAATATTAGTTTTATTAACATACTGATAATGAATTGATAAAGATAATGGTACAATATACCAATAATTGTCTCAAACGCGTAAAAATGTCCAAAAACACTATCCACTTCCAACAAAAAAACAGTGAAACAGTGACTAGAAATCATAATTTCAAAGGCATCAGCATATGATGTTAGACAAATTACCAGAACATAAAAGCTGATGCTATCTACATGTAAAAGTAGATCAACTGTCCGTAGATCAAAAGTAGTAGGACTGTCCCCTGTGGTATACCGCAAGACAGCCGACGCAGCAAAAAATTACAACATCAATCTTTACTTTAATAGACCTTCCACACTTTCTAATACTTTAAGCAAACGATAATATTTCAAATAGAAGCAAGAATAGGGGGCATTTAAAGTTAAATTTATATATTGTTTTATAAGTTTGAAATATAATGCCACTGAGAGCTTTTTCTAAAAAGCCGACCTTCAACACTAATAACTTCCAAGCCATTTCAAGCTTACTCCTTTAATTTCCATACATGATAATCTTTAATATAAAATCCTGAATTCTACCGTATCAGATACTTCCCTAAAAAGAAAATTGTTATAGGATTTCACATTTTTCAAGACTATTATTAACAAAATCAGTCAGATGAAATGCAGCATGATTAACTGAGTATCCTTCCCAGAATTATGCTGACCTAGTAGGAGCCGGGATTGAACTTGCTTAGAAATAAACTGCAAAAAGAAATCTACGTCTTGTCATTAAAAAATATCCATTTAATATTTAGTTTATATTATTACGAGAATAGTTTGGCTATCCCTCCTTTAATTTTTATCACTGAAATATTAAAAGTAGCTTTAGCAAGAATAGGACGAAGAGACGCAAAACGAACAGAAAGAGGAGAGAAAATAAGAAAAAAAGTGAAAATAAATCAAATCAAAGCCTATTTCAAAGCCTAACTCTTACAGGATATTTTTATGCAATATTTTCCAATGCTGTAAAGTCTTAGGTATTTACCTGTTCCTTCAAAAAAAATTAAACCGTCAATTTGCTTTTAAATTAGTCCTCCATTTGGTGTACAGAAAGGAAATTTTTGCTTGTGACATTTTACTCTTTTCTTCTGTCTTTAACTGCAACGTCGTCTTTTCTTCCATTAGGCAATCGGAACACTTCAAGTATAAAAAAGAAAAAGGATACTCCAGCAATAGTTTCGCATCCCTAATTGGTACATTTCCAGTCTATTCCTTATGGGCCATGGAAACTGGAATTCCCTAAAGTGATACAGTTTTATCTCTCAAAATACAGCAAAGTTCCCTTATACTTCAGGCTAAGAGCTATAAAAAATGTATTACTCATGTAGTAGGGGTACATTATATAGTGGTTTTTAATACTGGACGGTTTTAAAAATTAATATGGTTGAAACTTTGTTAGGAATATCTCACATTCCTTAACTTTTATGAACGATTTACTTTGTTGGTATGTTTGCAGATCAAAATACAACTTTTATCAAACTCTTATTCAATATTTTTAGAGGTAACTCACACTCAACCAAGTAATAACACTGTTTCGTAGAAAGACATCTTGAAAATCTAAGAAAAACAAGATAAGAAACTCAAAATAACATCGCAAAATAAAGAAAAATATCAAAGTCCACTAACAAATAACATTTCATTTACAACCTGATTTATATTTTAAAGAGTCATAAGAGTGCTATTAACTTTTTAAACAATATATACACATTACAATGATGATTTGGAAGTTAATGTGGTGTAACCTGTATAATATTAACACTTGTTAAAGTTTACTTATTTTTTTATCTATTGACCGATTTAATTTGAAAGTATTTTGTACGTTTATAACGCCAGCCTGAACAGCAAGGCTGTATCCGGGGGGGGGGGAGGGGGGGGGGTAGGGGATTTGAACTCCTCACTCCTGAAATCAAGACCGGCGACGATGAGAGATGTGGTAACAGCTGACTGTGCATCAAGAACTTCTTTATTGAAGAGTGAAGGGGAAGAAACAACACCTTGACGGATACCTTTTTGGACGTTGACAAAAATATCAGGGGTTGGTGCTTAGACTTGAGAGCCGTCAGCTTTAGATAATGAGTGAAGTATTAGGCAAACAATAAGACGAGAATACATGTCTTGAAGGGCTCTGATTTATGAAGGGCTCACTCTACGTTTTGCTGCATGGAGTTGCATAGCGGTGTGAATGAGAGAATCGAACGCTTTACTAACATCGTGTCCCACTAACACGAGAGTTCCACCTGATGCATCAGCATCAATCAATGTGTTCGCGACAACCAACAAAGCGTTGGCACAGCCGAGACATAGCTGGAATCCAAATTGGCAAGGTGAAACACAGCATTTTGCGTTTAGATGGTTAATGAATAGAAGTTCAAAAAGTTTACAGAAGGTAGTAGCCACCGTTTTTGGGGCAGAATGACGAGCACTGGGTGGCGAGTTTACCTTTCTTTGGAGTTAGAGTGAGATCTCCAGTCAAGAAAGAAGAAGGTACAACTCCTTGGGTAACAATCATCTGCATCAAAAGAGTAATATGGTTTACCAGCAGCTCGCTTCCATGCAGAATGTGAAGAGCGCTAACTTTATCACCAGAAGATTTCTTACGGCTTAGGCGTAGGATTGCTCGCAGTACAGAATCAACCGAAACAATAAAATTGTCGGTTAGACAACTAGACAGAAATTTACCAAGCTTATCTTCATATTCGGACTGTAGAGCGGCATACATCTTCCGAAGCTTTAACCCAACTCGTCTTTTTTCCTTCTATTTTTTCCACAATGTTTTAAGAACGTTTTAATGTATATTTCACAGCATTTGAACATAAATTGTAATAGTTGAGGGGATTTCAGCCCCTTTTTTTCTTTTAAACATTAAGCACACGTTTCACGACACACTTTGATTTGTCAGATTCGCAAGCACACTTTGAAATTATTTGAAAGCTAGCATCATAGATAGAACCAAAATTTTAACAGCTGTGAATACCAGTAGAGATGCAGTGAATACCAGTAGAAATGCATGAATACCATATAGAGATGCATATGCATATTGACCTGCTAGCGGGAGTGGCGCAACATGTACAGTGAATACGACGAGTACATGATCATTGACCGCCAATCAGAGAGTTGCATTACTAACGGAAATGACATCAGAGCAGACTTCTGAGAATTTCAAAATTGGTTTGTGCAATAGCTCCAAGAGGTCTTAGCAAACGCAGCGAATATGAGGAAGGATTTTCAGTATAGTTGTTATTAGTGTGAGAATATAATTCGAGAAAAGAACAGTTTGACTTAACTCATATATTTATTCATTGAGATATATTTACAATAATGAGTGGAATGTTTACACTATTAGAAGTTGATAGTGGAGTTGGTAGCAGCAGCAATGATACAAGAGCACCAAACATTGCAGTAGAAATCACCAGAGGATCACGACTTTGTCTTGAATGGGATGAAGTATATGCAAGATACGTGTTATCTTTGAGCAAATTTAAATTGGAGGACCAATTATGCTTCTCCGCAAAAGTTGATATAGCACATATAAATAGACTTCAAAGTGCTTTAAATGCAATAGTGAAGTATATAGAGGACATTAAGTTTATATCTGTTATTGTATATGTGTATATATATTATTGTTGTAATTATGATCACGCACAATAAAATTGTTTCGAAATCGGAAAATGTCCCTTTCTTTTTGTTAGATTTTTTTTTAGGTTATTGAATATTCTTGAAGTAGACCGAATCATGGTTAGTCTAGAGTCAGCAGTGAGAGTGTTAGGATTGAAAAATGAATAAATTTGAGAAAGAGAGAATTAGGTCGAATCTTGTGATTATGGAAAACATATGATTCTGAATGACCATTGTCTCGAGTTATCTCTTCAACGGAAGATATTTTCTCAGGGAACACTTGACAATATAATGGGGAATGATTCTCCCACATTGGACCATTGTATGAAGCTTTTACAACGTGACTCAAATGCTTTTACTCAATTTACTGGTATATTAATTGAAACAAAGCAGAATAATATCGTGGATATTCTTTTGAAAACATTGCATATATTCTATGTAAATGGCTCCCCCTTAGAAAGAGGTTATGAAACGTCAAAGAGTTACTCCTCTCCTATCCCCCACTGAATTTATCGAACGTGGATCAGTTTCTTTTTAGCTGTGAGAGAGTTGACATCGGAAACCAAAAATGTTCTGTACATGCCCACTATGTATGTAAACACTTGGCAGTTGGTCATCATGTGAGATAGGTACAATTATTGATGAATATAATGAAAAGTGCAAATTATGCAATCCCTGTAAATTACATAGAGGATATGCAGTACAAATTAAAGGCTGTAATTCATGTCTTGAAGAGATTTGTGACTCTCACCCTAGAGGGCAACTATGCTCCAATTGCCACTATGACAAATGTGATCAGTGGGAGAATACATATCCTGGTATGATTGGAAAGAACCCTTAACGTGATTTTAGTTTATTTTTACGAGACTGGTATCGTCTTGAATTTAAATTATTTTGGGAGGAAGAATCAGGCCTACGATTCAACTGTTGGGGTAACAAGACAATTTGGTTTTTACGTCATCGTTGTGACAACACTGCCTATTATGACTATAAACCTAGTGATTTTTATTTGGCAGTTACCGAATGTGATTCACCATTTGAAAACACTGTATGTGATATTGCTTCAAATAGACAGATCGAAACACGTGAGTTTCACAATATGAATGCAAATAGTATCATTGACTATACAAAGAGATATGGCATGAGTGAAGTTACATTGTACTGTAGAAAATGCGAAACCCTGACTTTGCAGCCAACCAAGTTCAATATACAGTGAATTCAAATGATCTACCAGCATTAGTAGTTCTTGACAGTTGCCTATACACCGAAGAAGAAGAAATCTAAAGTGTAGAATAAAGACATTGTTGTTGCATACATTTTTTTATTAATAAACAAATTCACATACATTTTTTAAAGCACTTTACTCGTAGGGCACTAAAATCAATATTATAGAGGTCTGAGAGGATATTTTCCACCTTAAAGTCGTTCAGACGTGGATTGTCTACGTAAATGTCGAGAAACTGCTTGTAAGTATAGCCGCGACATCTGAACACGAAATAAAGTAGCGCATGGAAACCGCAACTTTTAGCCGTCAGATCCTGCACTCTCTCTCCGTTTTCGAATAATAGTTTCCCACTGCTTTAAATTAGTTGTTGATGTGTGGAGTGTAGAATGTAATAGGGTAGACCAAGAGGATCAAAAAAATTCAATCGTCTTCATTGTTTGAAAGATACACAGCCAATGGCAGTATTCACAGTCGACGGACTGCTATTAACAATGATTAATAAAAAAAAACTTTCCAAAAAAATAAGTTTTTCAAAGAAAAGGAAAGGCCCATTTTAAACTTAAGCTCAGCAGATACAAATACCTTTTTAAAATTCAAACTCAAAACGACCAGAAATTACTATTAAAGAATAAATGAAACGCAAAACGAACAGAAATTAAATAAACAATCGTAGCAAAACATACAACAAGTAATGATATAAATGAATAAATAGATCTTAAAGCGAAGTAATGCTTAGATTGAATATGAAAATCAAGCTTAAGACGAAAAAATATTTTCCTATTGAAGTAAAAATGAAACTTAAAAACGAACAGAAATTAGATAAACAATCAATGCAAACCAAACATACAATAGATATTAATGTAAATTAATAAATAAATCTTAAAACGAGTGAAACTTAAATTGAATTTGCAAATTAATCTCGAGAACAAACAAAAATCACCTCAAACAAGAGTTTGGGTATGACCTCCTTCTCTCACTGTAAAAGTCTAAAACCTCCTGCGTCATTGGCGCTTTACTTATTTTTTCGGAAAGTTTTTTTTATTAATCATTGTTAATAGCAGTCCGTCGACTATGAATACTGGCCATTGGCTGTGCATCTTTCAAACAATGAAGACGATTGAATTTTTTGATCCTCTCGGTCTACCCTATACATTCTACACTCCGCACATCAACAACTATATTGAAAGCAGTGGGGAAACTAAATATTTGTCACAAAATTAGTTTTCAGTATAGCGCCAAAGACGCAGTAGGTTTTTGACTTTTAAAGTGAGAGAAGGAGGTCATACCCAAACTCTTGTTTGTGGTGATTTTTGTTTGTTTCAAGCTTAATTTGCATATTCAATTTAAGTTTCACTCGTTATAAGATTTATTTATTAATTTACATTAATATCTATTATATGTTTGTTTGCATTGATTGTTTATTTAATTTCTATTCGTTTTAAGTTTCATTTGTACTTCAATAGGAAAATATTTTTTTCGTCTTAAGCTTGATTTTCATATTCAATCTAAGCATTACTCGCTTTAAGATCTATTTATTCATTTATATCATTACTTGTTGTATGTTTTTGCTATGATTGTTTATTTAATCACTGTTCGTTTTGCGTTAAATTTATTCTTTAATAGTAATTTCTGGTCGTTTTGAGTTTGAATTTTATTAGGTATTTGTATCTGCTGAGCTTAAGTTTAAAATGGCCTTTACTTTTCTTTGAAAAACTTATTTTTTCGGAAAGTTTTTTTTTATTAGTTTTTGTTCGTTTTTGATTGCAAAAAATTTCAAGTTTTTAAAAATTCCTTATTTCAAAATCAAACTTTAAAAAAAAATCAAGTATTCATCAAAGTATCAAAACTGATAACAAAGTAACAATATCAAAGTGAAAAAAATGGGTTTGTGTCAACCTCGGAGTTTTTATTATCTGATGTTTGAACTATTTTTAACAAAATTGCTATCTCAAAATTTTTATTCGGATGGGTTTGGGGAAAAAGGGCATGGGGGGACTAGATTAAGCTTCGGTCTCTTTGACTCTTTAAAAGTGAACTAGAACTTTCTATTTTCAATCAACTGAGCCGTCACGAGTATCCCTTCTATAAAAACCATACAAATCCCCAGAGTATAACTTACAACGTCTGTCCCTGAGCCCTGGGAGGTTGTATCGACACTGTAGTTTTTAATATCTGATGGTTTAAACTACTTTTAACAAAATGGTCACCAGAAATTTTTATCAGATGGGTTTTATCCATCCGATACATCCAAAGGCGTGAAGGGCGGGAGGGGCTAGTTGCCCTCCGATCTTTTTCACTCTGAGAAAATGAACTACAACTTTTAATTTCCATGTAAATGAACCCTCTCTGAAGATTATACGAGTATACCTTCCATAAAAACCATACATACCCCCCAGAACAATACTTACGACACCTGCCCCGGCCCTGGGGGGGGGGTTGTGTTTGACACAGGAGTTTTTCTTATCTGACCTTTGAACTATTTTTAACGAAATGACCATACGTAAAGCAGTTTTGTTATATGATCTTTGAACTATTTTTAACAAAATGGCTACCTCAAATTTTATCAGATGTATTTGGGGGAAAACGGCTTGGGGGGCCAGTTGCCCTCTGATCACTTTTGACTCTTAAAAAGGGCTGGATTTCAATATCCAATCAAATAGCCCTCTCTGAAGTTTATACGAGCAATCCTTTATACGAACAATATATGCCCCAAGGCATAAATTACAACGCTTTACCCCAGGACCTGGGGGGTTGTGACGACACCTGAGTTTTTGTTATCTGACTTTATTAGAAATTTTAACTTAATGCCTATCTCAAAATTTTTATGGATGCATTTGGGAAAGAGGCGTGGGGGCTAGTTACCCTCCAATATCTTTTGACTCGAAAAAAACTTAACTAGAACTTTCAATTTCCAATCAAATGAGCCATCTCTGAATTTTTTACAAGCATCCCTTCAATAAGAAGTTATGCCCAAGTGCATAACTTACAACACCTGCCCTCGGGCCCTGGGGGGCTGTGTTGACCCCTGAGTGTTCGTTATATGGTCTTTGAACTATTTTAAAAAAAGCCATCTCGAAGTTCTTATCGGATGGGTTTGAGGAAAAAAGGGCGTGGAGGGGGGGGGGGGCTAGGTGCCCTCAAATCTCTTTTGACTCTTAAAAAGTGAACTAGAACTTTCAATTTCCAGTCGAAGGATACCTCTTTGAAGTTAATACGAGCATCCCTTCCATAAGACCCATTTATGCCCCCAGTGCATAGCTTATAACGCCTCCCCCCCGGCCCTGGTGGGTTGTGTCAACACAGGAATTTTGTAATATGATCTTTGAACTCTTTTTAACAAAATAGCTATCATAAAATTTTTATTGGATGAATTTGGGAAAATAGGGTTTAGGGGGGAGGGAAGCTGGTTACCCTCCAACATCTTTTGACGCTTAAAAAGTGAACTAGAACTTTCAATTTCCAATCAAATGACCCCCTCTCTGAAGTTTATACGACAATGTTGTCTATACAAAACCTTATATGCCCCCAAGGCATAACTTACAATCCTTGCCCTGAGGGCTGTGGGGGAGTTGTCATCCTGAAAGACCTAATTTCCAGAACTTAAAACTACGATTAATAAAATGGCTGTCTCAAAATTTTGATTGGAGTGTCTGGGGAAAAGGTGGGCGTGATTGGGGGGTTAGTTGCCCTCAAATCACTTTCGACTATTAAAAAGGGACTATCCCTTTGAATTCCAATCGCATGAGCCTTTTTTGAAGTTTTTACGACACCGCCTTCTATAAGAACCTTCATATGCCCCCAGAGTATAACTTAAAACCCTTGCCTTGAGGGTTGTGGGGAGTGTCCTCCTCAAAAACATATTTTCTATGTGAAAATCAACTACGCTTAACAAAATGGCTATCAAAAAATTTAATTGGATGTGTTTGGGGGGAATGATGTCGTGGGGAGGGGGGCTAGTTGCCCTCCAATCACTTTTGACTATTAAAAAGGGCACTAGCCCTTTGAATTTCCAATGAATGAGCCTTTTTTGAAGTTTCTACGACACAATGCCTTCTATAAAAACCTTATATTCCCCAAGGACATAACTTAAAACCCTTGCCCTAAGGGTTGTGGGGAGTGTCCTCCTCAAAAAACATATTTTCTATCTGGAAATCAACTACGCTGAACAAAATGGCTATCTAAAAATTTTGATTTGGATGTGTTTGGGGGAATGATGGGCAGGGGGGCTAGTTGCCCTCCAATCACTTTTGGACTATTAAAAAGGGCACTAGCCCTTTGAATTTCTAATCAAATGAGCCTTTTTTTGAAGTTTCTACGACAACGCCTTCTATAAAAACCTTATATGTCCCCAGGGCATAACTTAAAACCCTTGCCCTGAGCGTTGTGGGGGATTGTCCTCCTCAAAAACATATTTTCTATCTGGACATCAACTACGATGAACAAAATGGCTATCTCAAAATTTTGGTTGGATGTGTTTGGGGGAATGATGGGCGTGGGGGGGGCTAGTTGCCCTCCAATCACTTTCGACTATTAAAAAGGGCACTAGCCCTTTGAATTTCTAATCAAATGAGCCTTTTTTGAAGTTTCTACGACAACGCCTTCTATAAAAACCTTATATGCCCCCAGGGCATAACTTCAAACCCTTGCCCTGATGGTTGTGGGGGAGTCTCCTCCTCAAAAACATGTTTTCTATCTTGAAATCTACTACGCTGAACAAAATGGCTATCTCAAAATTTTGATTGGATGTGTTTGGGGGAATGATGGGCATGAGGGGGGGGGCTAGTTGCCTTCCAATCACTTTCGACTATTAAAAAGGGCACTAGCACTTTGAATTTCCCATCGAATGAGCCTGTTTTGAAGTTTCTACGACAACGCCTTCTATAAAAACCTTAGTTGCCCCAAGGGCATAACTTAAAACTCTTACCCTGAGGGTTGTGTGAGAGTGTCCTCCTCAAAAATATATTTTCTATCTCGAAATCAACTACGCTGAACAAAATAGCTATCTCAAATTCTTGATTGGATGTGTTTGGGGGAATGATGGGCGCGGCTGGGGGGGCTAGTTGCCCTCCAATCACTTCGACTATTAAAAGGCACTGTCCCATTTGAATTTACAATCGAATAAGCCTTTTTTGAAGTTTCTACGACAACGCCTTCTTTAAAAACCTTATATACCCCCAGGGCATAACTTAAAACCCTTGTCCTGAGGGTTGTGGGGGAGTGTCCTCCTCAAAAATATATTTTCTATCTGGAAATCAACTACGCTGAACAAAATGGCTATCTCAAAATTTTGATTGTATGTGTTTCAGGGATTGATGGGCGTGGGGGGCTAGTTTCCCTCCATTCATTTTCGACTATTAAAAAGGGCACTAGAACTCTCGATTTCAATCGAATGAGCCCCCTTTGAAGTTTCTACGACGACCCCTTCCAGATGAAGTGCTTCTGCAAAAAATAATAAATAAATAAATAATAAAACATTGGAGCCGTATGGCCTTTGCTATAGGCAACGCTACAGCGTTGCCTCTGATTAGGGTATTGTTGGCACTTTGAATTTTTCCAAGGAAGTCCGAGAGTAGACAATAGGATTTATATTTGGACATGTAGGGGTCCATATTAAATACATTGATTATTTGACTTGTGTTCATGGTGCGAGGTCTAGTAGAACACTGCCTTCGGGAGTGATTTCCCAATAGGTTTCAAATTGATTTAATGAGATTAGTGCAATACTTTCAGGTAATGGGTAGGCAAATGTACACTCTAAACGCATACTCCCCGTTCGTACTATACTCATACCAATGATACCATGTGTTTTAGCGAACATATCTTCGGTTATACCATTTTCAAATATTTGTGAATCATAATCTAGGGTTTGCATTGTCAACTCATACAATGTCCTATGGGATTTATCAAGAGACAGATTGTAGAGTGGGATTCCATTTACTATGAAGACACGAGATGAAAGTCCAAACATCTCAAATTTATGTGGGCAACCAGTCCACGATCCTATTGTACTAGCGCTTTTTACAAATGCCAGTGCCAATTTTGATGGAATTTCGCCATTGATAAAGGATGTGTCGGTGAAGGTGTGGGAGCTTGTGGCAATATGAGTTTGATAGGTGATTGTAAGAGGAACAAGTAGTTTAATATTATTTCCAACGGCTCTACACTAACAAAGCAACTACCAAAGTTTTTCCACTACCAAAGCAACAGAACTCATAACCTGCTGCTTTCGTACATGTAGTATTGCCGAGGTGAGGGAGAGAGTTACATCAGGATTGGCAGGAAGTTCCTTTCGTAAAATGAAATTGGATGGAGCAAGTGTCAATTTTATATCCACTTTAATATTTGGTGGTAGCCATTGGGGTATATTAAATATTTCATGATATATTTTTTGAACTAGATGTAAATAACTAATTATAGCATTTTTAAGTGCATCAGTGCTATCAGTGTCTGTAATATGTTCATAACCATTGGAGGTGCCTCTCAATTCTTTGTATGAATTTGGGTGTCATCAGCATGAACTGCATATTGCTTGTATAATTTGAGAGATTGTTACTTGTGCTCATCAAAGTGCCATTTATGTAGACACTGATTTGACGAAATAACTTATGTAATATACAATTTTCATAGGATATTCCATCAGCACGAACTGGCATTCCATTGTCTGATTTCTTGACTTTCATATGTAAATCTATAAATGTCGAAGACATGTCCATAAAGTAGTCTTCATTTGAATAAATTTGAAAGTGGATATTATTGGAGAGGGGTTGTTGTGGATAAAATTGTTCATAGTATCCATGTTTTACACTCACATCAACATTTTCTACATTGAATAGATTTAAAGATGAAGTGATTGAAGGTTGGGAATCCTTATGTGGTAGATATGCCACTGTTCAGTCTATGAAAGAAATCAGTTTCGATCTAACAATTCTCTTCCTGGGGCTTCTTCTTCTGTTTACTGTACGCGTCGTCTTTTCCTTCTTTTCTTTGACAGGGGTTATGTCTTTCGCTTCTGACCTGAGTAGAGACTGATGAGTGGTGCACTGTTTCTCGACCTTTTTAAACCTTTTCCATTTCGTTGAGATTTAAATTGTTCGCCATTTGTTGGCGCGCTGGACCTAAGATTTTACGAAGCACTTTTTTTAAAATCCTTGCTAGAGCTCCAATCGTATAGTATAGAGCCTGCAAAATCTGTCGCAGCCATTGCAATATATTTTCTAGCCAGAGGTAGTGCAGAGCGAAACAGATTAGCAAACGAACTGCCAAGACCATAGCCAGACATTGATGAGCGACCTTTGTAATAGTCCATTCCATTGCCCAGCTGTCTTGGGCCAAGAGTATTAACATAGCAGTCAATATCAGGACAAATGAATACCACTTTTCTATTAGCCATCTTTTTTTTAACATCAACAACGATGGGTCGAAAATGGCATCTAATCACAGTCAAACCTTTTGATATTGCTAGGGGATCACCTAATTCAGTTCTTAGTGTTAACTGGCAGAGTTCCAAATAGGAAGTGTTTACGGGGATATACTGAAGATGCTTTATATTGTAATGATGAATATGATCTTGATTGGTTTTTCGTTCAACAACTCGTATGAGGGGGAAATTGCGATTGCCAACGCTGGATGTTTCAACAAATCAAGCATAGAGAAATATACAAGTGTCCGAGGAGGAGGCTGGTGGGTAGTCAGCAAAAATAACATTAGTGTTTCCGGCACTTTTACCATTGATTATATTGAGTTTAAAGCCAAGAACATCTTTTAGATTATCATTGAGAATAACCTTTTCATCGGCAATAGGTGAGCTAATGTAGATATTGCCCTCTTCCTTTGAATAGTTGAAATTGAAGACTCCTTTTTACGAGCGGAAATTATTTTACTGATAGAACGACATAAATCATTCATACAAGTGAGTTCCTCGTATGGTAACTCAACATATGGATTATCCCTCAAATTGATCATTTGAATTTTATGTTCTTCGCTATGAGATGGTGGCGGCCAAACATAGGGTCTAATTTGTATATCATATTTGCGATCTTTTCTCATCATATCATAGGTATTTTTGAGAGTAGAGTCGACAAGAGCCACTTCATACGCGCGGTTGAATTTGATAATGGGAGAGAGTTTCGTCCAAAAATCACTTGTTTAATTCAAATCATTGCAGAGAGGATCAGAGACATTTGACATGAATGTCACACAGAAATCATTGGGCATTGTTAGTGTCTTCAACTGTAACCCAAGAATCAAAATCAGAGTTGTATCCTAGCTAACGAACAAGCAACTGTCTCTTGCCCCTCTGAGCACGGCTCTTTAAAATCTTTTCAATTTGATAAATTTCACTACTGTTTCTAACTTTTTGTAGTTCATATTCATAAAAACCGCCGAGGATCTCATCATCTTTGGTGTCTCGAAGCCAATATGTCGTGGGTTCAGTTTCTAAGATTTTGGACACTTTGAAAAGTTCAATGCTCCACAAATAATTCCCCTTTTCCAAAATATTGGTGGTTCTATTATTTCGAACAGTATCGCCAACATTGAATTTTTTCTTCACATTTTTTTGTGTTGTTTTTTCACTAAAATATTGCTTAAGAAAAGTGTCAAATGTTGTTTCATTACAATGAACTTCCTGAGGGCTAACACTAGACAGCGATCGGTGTGAACATTGGTTATATATTTGCATGATTTTATCTAAATCATGAATAAAAACAGCAGTATTTTTCAGCGTGCAATATCTCGAAATTAATAGGCGAATCGTTCTTATCAATCGTCCAGCCAATGCAGCCTTTATCGGACTGTGACTATGATGTAGCTTTGTATTATATTTCAATAGAACCTTTTGCACATAATGATTAACAAACTCACTACCGCGGTCACTTTGAATTTTTCTATAGCAATCTTGTTCAAGAATATTTTCTAAGGCCTGAGCAACTTCAACACCTCTCTTTGATTGCAATGGAATGGCACATTCATAGCGACTAAAGACACTGATTGCCACTAGAATATATTTATATGGTGTATTGTGACGTATTTGAATCACATCTAGAGTTAGAAGATCTGTTTGCATTATATGCAGAGGGAAAAAGGCTTTAGTTTGTCGATATTGTTTGCCACGAAGCCAACGATTCCGATGCAGAGTCTAACTCAGTTCATTTTCTAGATACACTTCTGTATTTTTTAAAGTGCTGCCACCTATGTCACAGGCAACTTTGGAAAGTGTTGTGGGGGAGCTTAGACTTCCCACTTCACCAATATTTTCATGGACATATTTTAGAACTTCATCCATTTTGAACGCAAACACGCAGTTTAATGTCCACTCCCCTTTTTCACACTGGAGGCTGGTGCTTGTGACGGTGAGTTGTTAGCAATACGTCTTCGCTTTTGTCTAGCCGTCCTCATTGGTGATATCAAATCATTGCTGCTGCTAATAGGAGTACTAGTATTTTCCAAGATTGATTTAAAATCTTCTTCTTCTTCTTTTTTAAATGGTGGTGTTGCTAGAGGGCTGGCACCTCTACTATATTCTCTTAATTTCTTTAGAATTTGCTTATTGCCAATAAGACTTTTGGGGAAGTTTGATGTATTTAGAAAGATGTATAGATTTTTGTCAAATGATAAAAGTCCTTTACGATTTGTAACCATATCACAAATTAAATCATGTAGATTATAGCTTTTTCCTGAATTATAATTCGTTTCCCAGTGCTATCGACTTGAACATGATGATAATCATCACTTTCCGGCATGAGATATGTTAATACTCTTTTACTCTGTTCTCGAAAGGTCAATGGCAATAGGTTTCCAATTGATGTCACTATTGAATTCGATTCCTTCTCCTTTGATTGTGCTGTTGCTGCAGAATCTTGAGGAGATGTTTCCTGTTTTGGGTGAATGGGGGGGATCTGTGACGGTGGATCTCTCACGATAAGGTCTATGTTTGTCCACACGAAGCAATGCATCTTGAAGTAAAACTAGCTTTTTATCATCGGCAATTGAATATGAAATGAATTTGCTTATATTGTCTTCAAAGTGTTCAACTGGTGAAAGGACAAGTTCTATTGGAGTCAATTTATATGGTTTAGCCATCTAGAGAAAATTGTTTTTAAGTCCTGCAATTATTGGTAGTAAAAGTGTAAAAAAGCTACCGCCCGCTTGAAGGAGACGTTTTTCTTTTAAAATGTTTTCCTTTGTTTTTGGCGAGCCAAGGCACGTACAGTGGAATGATGTTGCTTTGTCTGTTGTCTACCACCTTCTGGCAAGTGTACATTGCCCTCAGTTAAATTTAAACAAAGTTCATATATTAGATTTATAAATTCTTTGTCAACACCATGTTTGAGTATGGCCTTCCTGAGTTGGGGTTTTGAAGTGCCTAGAACTGAAAAAAAGTGTATATTTTCATGTAGTTTCTTCAGTGTCATGATGGCAACTAATAGTCCTTTCTACTGTTCACACCGGAAGATATATAGTAATTTCTTTGTCGAAAATATCTGTGACTACACGTAGATCCTCGGGTGTATTCTGATTATGATCTAGCAAAATGTACCCGTAGGGCTTATTTGTCGCCTGACTGTACGCTGAAAATAGAAATTTGGGGGCACCTGGATATATTTGCTTATTGAGAGTTATTAGAAAACTTGAGTCACGAACAACTTGGTAGATAATATGGACGGTGCAGTTCAAAGAAAGGTTTCTCATACACTTGCTCTTATGAAACAGATTGTGTAGAACTAGGGTTATGGAAATTTGTTCATGATGAGAGCGAACTGTAAACAGTTGTAGCATTTCCTGTGAGAACTGTTCAATCGGCTCAGCTAAATCATCAATAATCAACTATGAGTTTGACTCAATACTATTGAAAATGTCAAGTCCCCGTATGAATTGTATTGGCATGGACGTGGAAGTGGCAATAGATTTTATTTGGTCGCAGGACTCCTGCCATTAACAAAACTTTTTGTACAACATCAATAGCAACAATAACAGAACAACAACAACAACAATTTAATATTTTTTTAATTTATTGAAAAAAAACTTAAAATACAGCAAGAACAGCAATAGTTAAAGCACAGTTGAACATATTTGTAGATAAAATATGAGAAAACACAATTTACAACATTTAAAAGATGAGAATCCCCCCCAAGGATCACCCCACCCCACCCCCCGAGGCCAAAGGCCGGGCCGGGGCCGAATGCTGGCCGTGGGCGGGGACCCCTCCCCCTGGGCCAAAGACCGGCGGCCGTGGGCCGGAAAGGGCAGCCCGCTGCGGCAGGAACTCTGTATACAATAGCTGCTGCTGCTGTAAAAGTTAAATGACGATGATGTGGGTAATGGAATGAAGATTTTAATTGAGAAATTGTTGTTATCCCCCAGCCACCAAGTACTAATTTTTTGAATTTAAGATAATTTATACACACCGAGTTGTTTTCGATAGTCCACACATTCAACTCGATCTGTAATACGATAGTGGCTGTTAGGGAGTACCCTTACACCATTCTCGAGCACATAGACCTTGTCGGATATGCAAGACATGGCATTTTTTCCACTCTAGCAGTATAGTTTCTATATTGTAGAGAGCGAATTGCCAGTACTTTTGCTCTTGGCACTAGACAGCTATCCACAAAGTTTCTGTAGACACTCATGTCAAAATTATTTTTACAAAGTGTGTACGCACCCCTTTGCACGCCTGTTTTACATCTTTGCCATGCATTTCCACACAGTAAACTTTTGGACCGAGGAACACCCCATTGGATATTAAATCGCTCCCCTTCTCCGACTTTAACATTAATAGTTGATTGGGGGCCTGGCGTTTCACCAACTCGGGGTAGATGTTTTCATTCCAATTTGTGTAATCCATCCGCGGGCCAAAGTGCACACCATTTTCCAAATCATCCAATAAATTCCCGGTTTTAAATTTTAACAACAGTGAATTTGTGTCCACATAGTAAACATGAACCACCCCCTCCCCTGGCTATTGTACCTTACACACATTGTAAAACAACGTCAACTTGAGTTTCGTGGAAATTTCAAGTACTGAACTCCCCCCAGCGATATTCTTATTCAGAACAACATTGCTCTTTTTCCTGTGTAGCAGAACCATATTCGTGTCTATGCTCGTGAATTTTTTAAAGTTAGGGTCAGCGATAATTCGTGCACATTCTTTGGGGCAAGTTACGACGTCACAACGTGATCTGTTTCGTAAGCTTTCACACATTTTTCCAAAAGCTGAATTTAAAATGAGTTTATACATTTCCTTTTGAACTTTGCTTTTTGCCTGTGAACTTTTACTGACAAAAGTTTCAATAAACATTTTCAAGTAGAGTTTCTGATCGAATTGCTGGGCCCTGTGTATCTTTGTGACCCTGAAACTATTGGTCACCAACCAGCGCAATAGCACGTGGTGAACAACAATATTTTGTTTCGGGTCCAAATCTGCAATCAGTTTTCTGCTTGGAGGGGGTCCAATGCATGCCCTTCTCCTCGAACAAAGATCGATTGTATGGGCTCAAAGAATCCTTGGTCACGGGTCTATTTACACACGGAAAAACAAAATTTTTTACAGTGTCGTGGAGTTACAATGGTATGTGTCCGTCAATTTCAAAAAACAATCATTGGGAACCATTTTCCTCGACAGTGTGAATTTCAGGGATGGCACAAGGATTTTCAAGCCATTTGTAATTGCCACACGGTAAACTATAGCGAGACATCGCCGAGGGGTACAGTGAGTTCATGTCAAGAAAAACAGCAATGGGCTTTACACCATTAGCAGAGTTCTGCCCACTTGGATACGTTGTTAGGATGCGATCCCCGTGAAAATATATCCCCCCTCATAGATCTTTCTATAAATAGGTGTTGATCCACATCGGTGATCAAACTTATTTCTTCCGTACTGATTTTTAGAATTTAATCCATGACGGGGTGCGGCGTTGAAAAATAATAGCCAATGTCTAGCCCAAATTCCGAATAAATTTGGTCTGTATTTTTGCAGACATTGTCTAATAGAGTAAGTACATCACTTGCCAAGTACATTCTACAATAATCCCAACCATTTTTACAATCACCCTTAGCCCGAATCCTTTTGGCAAATTCATAGTCCTCGACAGTGCATTCACTATCGGTAAGGGAATTATAGAATGCTTCAATGGGGGGGGGGTCTCTTCACTTAACCTTGCGCCAGAGCTGTAATAGTCATATGCATATATGCCTTTACAAGTCAGTAAATCATATATTTCAATATCTGGAAAGCGCTGTTTGAGCAGAGGGAAACTATCGAAATTGTCACTTTTCTGCACTTGAATTAGTTGAGTCAGAGCCTTGGGGAAAAAACTATATGAATCTAAAAAACGGATTTTATTCCAGCACGTATGCCCATTATCCACTGCCTGCCATTTGCATTCTAAAAGCAACAGCTTCTCAGCAGATTTGGGTATAATATCGTAGGTAAATGAGTTATTTACCCATGGACTATCTACACCCCTCCGTCCCTGTGCATACGTGCCAAAGCCGGTAAAGATAAATTTCAAATCATAATTTGAATTTTGAATGAAAACCCGTATAAAATACTGCTGGCTTACATTCACATTGCACGATTGATGGGCTACGCCACGAAAATTACTACCCCCTGAAGATATTTCCTGCCACAACTGATCTTGGTAGCGGACTTTCCCCTTCCCTCCACCCCCCTTAGTCTTTTTCCCCCTAGTCCCTTTCCCCTTAGTCCCCTTTTGAAATTCCCCCTTGCATACCCAGTATATTTTCTTATTTTTAATGGACAGTCGATCCTCTGCTGATAAAATCATTGGGTAGTGTGTATTTCTAAAACGGGAAATTGACCCATTTTCAGTAACAATTAATTTAGTCAATGCTTTGATCATGAAATCATTTTCATCCAACGTCTCGACTATTTGTAACAATCGCATAGTGTTAGAGCTGTTTCTTTGTGCGTGGGCATAGGAAACTGTGATGGCTTGATATTATTTGATACGATTTTGAAATTGTTGGTAGTTCACATCCATAAGCTTAGATTCACAGTCTAAACTAATTTTATCGCTTTGCATAAGCGTATTCTGGATATTTTTAAATCGTAAAATTGCTCGGTCATCGGAAACTGTCTCAACCGATTGATAGTCGTGTCTTTTGTAATGTTTCATGTGATTTTGTAACTTTAATTCGGTCCAAAATCTAGACAAACACATTGGGCAGTAGTATCGTGCCCCATGTTCTTTCCCCCTCCCAGAACTCTCCTAATATCCGTAATGGGATTGAAATGGCCAATTGAATTGGGTTCACTAGGTGGTGTGTACAACAACCAAACCCAGTGTCTCACTGATTCAATCGTTAGGGCCCTTACTGGAAATAGTATACCCATTTTATGTGAACGCACACCCCCTTCAAGTTCCGTTTCTTACTGTAGCAGAGTAACGCCAATATTTAAATGTGCATTGGCCCGTTCAAAAATATCTTTCGCCCTGAGTGTTACAGAAAATTTTTCTGCTAAACAAGTGAAATCTACTGGGGGAAAAACTGACCCTTCTTTTCCATGCACGGCCCAGTGGTCCAAATTTTTCTTTGTAGCTTCATTGTGTGGAGGTCCGAAAGCCGATATGAGAAATGCCTACATGAATCATTTTGGCCTGTTTCGAAACAGATTCGTTGAACGCCCTTGCATCCTCCTAAATCAGGATTATATTTTAATTCAATACCCGTGTCCCTATATCCTCGTCTTAAAATAAAATCTTTTTTTTAATTTACATATATTTACACTTAAATTTTCAACAAAGAAATCGACGGAACCACAACCATTCTCATTATAATTGTCAAGATGAGAGACAGTATTGTCGAACCATTGCATAAAGACACTCTCACAATTTTCCAAATGAGGATATACCACCAACATTTTGGTGTGCACATGATGGTAATATCACTCACCATGACTCTCATTTAAATAAAATATTTTTAAAAAAATTGAGGCCTTAATGGAGTCCCTCCCCCCCCACAGTTGAATCCGGTTTTCTAAAAGTGCACGAATTTTCTCTGCATATTCATAAATAATATCTATGGGATCACCTATAATATTTCCCGCCAAAAGTTTATTAAAGGGATCGCCAAAGGTTGCAGTGAAAACGTGTATTGTATTCAGAATTGAATTTGTTTGCTGAAATTCCGGTAGTGATGAGAAATATGTGTCATTACCCCCCCCCCCCTGTATATCATCACTACTTAACCCCCCCCCCCCCCCCTTGTATGTCATCACTAAATAAACCCCCTCCCCCTTGTATATCATTTTCTAAACCCCCTCCCCCACTCTGTTCCACATTTGTCTTGGTGTGTAGAGTGAAATCCCAAAGTTTGCTTAACACAGCCTCTAGTGCGTTAGGACTATGTAAATCCATCCGATCGAATTCATTTTCAAGATCAATTAAATTTGATTGAACCGGGACTATATTCATTAAATCTAAGGAGGAAGGATTCTCATTTAACTCACGAGTAAAATTGTCTAAAATTTGCATAGTATTCGGGCTCAACCAAGGTAGATCACCCTCTGGACTAACTGCATTGCCTTGTTCAACTGTGCTATTGACACCATCTAAAGAATTACTATCAACATTGAAACATTTTTCTAATTGACTATCCGTCCATTCTGTATCATTGATAATGGTAGCATATGTACCAACTAAATTATCACTACCTTCATAACACCCCTATAAAAATTTACCATATTCTTCACCGTTATGTGATGGCGTTTCAATAGCGTCACGAAACTGCAATGGTGCTTCAATTTGGATCATTTCTTCAATGTAATCTTATGACACATGATTTGTTTCTTCAGGTGGGGGGGGGGGGGTAGTGATGAAACCAGTGTAACCTATAAAGAAAACAGCCAATTAATTTCAACGTGTATGAAACACCCTTTTTTTAAGAAGATCGAAATTTGGATTAAAAGTTAAGGAGTCAATAGACCTTTGTTGACACATTGACGGTTATGAGAGGTTACATGGCCTTTCAATTACAGCTACTATTACTGTATTTGCAAAGCGATAGCTTAATCATCATATATCGATTTCCTAATTTGTTTACTATCTCAAGCTTGAATGGCTGAATGAAAAGTGTTAAAGATATATTTCAATTCTAGGCTATAAACAATGTCTCTCAATCCCCCCTCATCCCCTTCCCTCACCCCCCTCCCCTTAGTAGCAATATCCCCCCCAGTTCCTTACTTTGTGTTGAAAAGCTCTTTTTTATTCAATTTCTGATTGTTTTCCAAATCATGCCCAGGCCTAACCAAGATATAATTTGAGGTACTTGTCCCTTATACCTGGTTAGTTGCTTTTAAAATGTGTAAATCAATAATTGCACGTTGATTGAACCACAAATATTTTTGACTCGTGTATCACATCTGTTATTTCCAAGATTTTCTGTAACATATGATAAAAGGAGACCGTTAAGTCTCTCTTATCGAGTGTCTCAAAGTCCAGGCGAGCTCTAATTGAAATAATGTGTTATTCAGATGTCAATGTATAATGCAAATATTCATTTAGTCTATGCAAAATCAGTTAATAACTTGTTGTTGTTGAACCGAAGGGTTATGAAAAGGAAATAACAATAAATTTACTCACGTTAATAGCAGCTTGCGAGGCCATTACTACTTCACATTGCTGAATGCAGGGTCGCACATTAGGGGTGATGACATTCTCGCTCTTAATAGATGACAGGGCATATCTAATAACACTAGGTCATCAATGGTTTGCATCCTCAATCCGTGGCTTCTTTTCGGCGGGAGGGAGACATTCTTCAAAATTTTACTTAAAAAAGATAATAAATTATAGACTTTTTTTCATATGTAGAGTGAAAGGCATAGTGAAAAAAAACAAAGTCATCCCCTTTTATAGAGTCCAACCCTCCACCCCCTCTTCTATATTGATGTAAGAAAATCAGTTTTCACTTTCTTTATTCATTGTTTTTTTCTACTCCAATGAAAACGAAATATAAATTGGAGGTGGAAAGGTACCTAGGTTAGGTTATGTATTTAATATATGCTATGCTTTACCACCCATCCCCTCTCTAATGTGTAAATATATACCCTGAATTTGAAAGGCACAAAAAAACTCATAATACAGCATAGAGTCCTGTAAATATCTTAGAAAGTATGCTTCAAAAAACCAGGGCTAATGAAAAAAACGGGAATTATGGGGGGAGGGGGTAAACTGTAAAGTTTAGATAGTTACGTAGGCTACTGACTCATAGCATAACTTTGGAAATGTTATAAGCTCAAGAAACAGGGGGTATTTAGATATATAGACTTGATAACACAGTTCCAGCATATAGGCTTAAAATTAGATAGAAAAAAGATCGTTAACATACACACATCATGTAGGCCTAAAATTTATACCAAAAGCAGCCTAGTAGAAAATATATGTGATCAGATAAATAAATGCTAGCCGGTTTTACACTTGACATAGACCTCATGCAACCCCACCCCCTCTAATGTGGATTGAATAATCTTTTCAATTTGATAAATTTCACTACTGTTTCTAACTTTTTGTAGTTCATATTCATAAAAACCGCCGAGGATCTCATCATCTTTGGTGTCTCGAAGCCAATATGTCGTGGGTTCAGTTTCTAAGATTTTGGACACTTTAAAAAGTTCAATGCTCCACAAATAATTCCCCTTTTCCAAAATATTGGTGGTTCTATTATTTCGAACAGTATCGCCAACATTGAATTTTTTCTTCACATTTTTTTGTGTTGTTTTTTCACTAAAATATTGCTTAAGAAAAGTGTCAAATGTTGTTTCATTACAATGAACTTCCTGAGGGCTAACACTAGACAGCGATCGGTGTGAACATTGGTTATATATTTGCATGATTTTATCTAAATCATGAATAAAAACAGCAGTATTTTTCAGCGTGCAATATCTCGAAATTAATAGGCGAATCGTTCTTATCAATCGTCCAGCCAATGCAGCCTTTATCGGACTGTGACTATGATATAGCTTTGTATTATATTTCAATAGAACCTTTTGCACATAATGATTAACAAACGTAACCATATCACAAATTAAATCATGTAGATTATAGCTTTTCCCTGAATTATAATTCGTTTCCCAGTGCTATCGACTTGAACATGATGATAATCATCACTTTTCCGGCATGAGATATGTTAATACTCTTTTACTCTGTTCTCGAAAGGTCAATGGCAATAGGTTTCCACTTGATGTCACTATTGAATTCGATTCCTTCTCCTTTGATTGTGCTGTTGCTGCAGAATCTTGAGGAGATGTTTCCTGTTTTGGGTGAATGGGGGGGATCTGTGACGGTGGATCTCTCACGATAAGGTCTATGTTTGTCCACACGAAGCAATGCATCTTGAAGTAAAACTAGCTTTTTATCATCGGCAATTGAATATGAAATGAATTTGCTTATATTGTCTTCAAAGTGTTCAACTGGTGAAAGGACAAGTTCTATTGGAGTCAATTTATATGGTTTAGCCATCTAGAGAAAATTGTTTTTAAGTCCTGCGATTATTGGTAGTAAAAGTGTAAAAAAGCTACCGCCCGCTTGAAGGAGACGTTTTTCTTTTAAAATGTTTTCCTTTGTTTTTTGGCGAGCCAAGGCACGTACAGTGGAATGATGTTGCTTTGTCTGTTGTCTACCACCTTCTGGCAAGTGTACATTGCCCTCAGTTAAATTTAAACAAAGTTCATATATTAGATTTATAAATTCTTTGTCAACACCATGTTTGAGTATGGCCTTCCTGAGTTGGGGTTTTGAAGTGCCTAGAACTGAAAAAAAGTGTATATTTTCATGTAGTTTCTTCAGTGTCATGATGGCAACTAATAGTCCTTTCTACTGTTCACACCGGAAGATATATAGTAATTTCTTTGTCGAAAATATCTGTGACTACACGTAGATCCTCGGGTG
The DNA here is from genome assembly GCA_027921565.1 of Artemia sinica. NCBI lineage: Eukaryota > Metazoa > Arthropoda > Branchiopoda > Anostraca > Artemiidae > Artemia > Artemia sinica. The sequence continues at coordinate 49,726,418 of CM051270.1, forward strand.
TATTCTGATTATGATCTAGCAAAATGTACCCGTAGGGCTTATTTGTCGCCTGACTGTACGCTGAAAATAGAAATTTGGGGGCACCTGGACATATTTGCTTATTGAGAGTTATTAGAAAACTTGAGTCACGAACAACTTGGTAGATAATATGGACGGTGCAGTTCAAAGAAAGGTTTCTCATACACTTGCTCTTATGAAACAGATTGTGTAGAACTAGGGTTATGGAAATTTGTTCATGATGAGAGCGAACTGTAAACAGTTGTAGCATTTCCTGTGAGAACTGTTCAATCGACTCAGCTAAATCATCAATAATCAACTATGAGTTTGACTCAATACTATTGAAAATGTCAAGTCCCCGTATGAATTGTATTGGCATGGACGTGGAAGTGGCAATAGATTTTATTTGGTCGCAGGACTCCTGCCATTAACAAAACTTTTTGTACAACATCAATAGCAACAATAACAGAACAACAACAACAACAATTTAATATTTTTTTTAATTTATTGAAAAAAAAACTTAAAATACAGCAAGAACAGCAATAGCATAAGCACAGTTGAACATATTTGTAGATAAAATATGAGAAAACACAATTTACAACATTTAAAAGATGAGAATCCCCCCCAAGGATCACCCCACCCCACCCCCCGAGCCAAAGGCCGGGCCGGGGCCGAATGCTGGCCGTGGGCGGGGACCCCTCCCCCTGGGCCAAAGACCGGCGGCCGTGGGCCGGAAAGGGCAGCCCGCTGCGGCAGGAACTCTGTATACAATAGCTGCTGCTGCTGTAAAAGTTAAATGACGATGATGTGGGTAATGGAATGAAGATTTTAATTGAGAAATTGTTGTTATCCCCCAGCCACCAAGTACTAATTTTTTGAATTTAAGATAATTTATACACACCGAGTTGTTTTCGATAGTCCACACATTCAACTTGATCTGTAATACGATAGTGGCTGTTAGGGAGTACCCTTACACCATTCTCGAGCACATAGACCTTGTCGGATATGCAAGACATGGCATTTTTTCCACTCTAGCAGTATAGTTTCTATATTGTAGAGAGCGAATTGCCAGTACTTTTGCTCTTGGCACTAGACAGCTATCCACAAAGTTTCTGTAGACACTCATGTCAAAATTATTTTTACAAAGTGTGTACGCACCCCTTTGCACGCCTGTTTTACATCTTTGCCATGTATTTCCACACAGTAAACTTTTGGACCGAGGAGCACCCCATTGGATATTAAATCGCTCCCCTTCTCCGACTTTAACATTAATAGTTGATTGGGGGCCTGGCGTTTCACCAACTCGGGGTAGATGTTTTCATTCCAATTTGTGTAATCCATCCGCGGGCCAAAGTGCACACCATTTTCCAAATCATTCAATAAATTCCCGGTTTTAAATTTTAACAACAGTGAATTTGTGTCCACATAGTAAACATGAACCACCCCCTCCCCTGGCCATTGTACCTTACACATTGTAAAACAACGTCAACTTGAGTTTCGTGGAAATTTCAAGTACTGAACTCCCCCCAGCGATATTCTTATTCAGAACAACATTGCTCTTTTTCCTGTGTAGCAGAACCATATTCGTGTCTATGCTCGTGAATTTTTTAAAGTTAGGGTCAGCGATAATTCGTGCACATTCTTTGGGGCAAGTTACGACGTCACAACGTGATCTGTTTCGTAAGCTTTCACACATTTTTCCAAAAGCTGAATTTAAAATGAGTTTATACATTTCCTTTTGAACTTTGCTTTTTGCCTGTGAACTTTTACTGACAAAAGTTCAATAAACATTTTCAAGTAGAGTTTCTGATCGAATTGCTGGGCCCTGTGTATCTTTGTGACCCTGAAACTATTGGTCACCAACCAGCGCAATAGCACGTGGTGAACAACAATATTTTGTTTCGGGTCCAAATCTGCAATCAGTTTTCTGCTTGGAGGGGGTCCAATGCATGCCCTTCTCCTCGAACAAAGATCGATTGTATGGGCTCAAAGAATCCTTGGTAACGGGTCTATTTACACACGGAAAAACAAAATTTTTTTACAGTGTCGTGGCGTTACAATGGTATGTGTCCGTCATTTCAAAAAACAATCATTGGGAACCATTTTCCTCGACAGTGTGAATTTCAGGGATGGCACAAGGATTTTCAAGCCATTTGTAATTGCCACACGGTAAACTATAGCGAGACATCGCCGAGGGGTACAGTGAGTTCATGTCAAGAAAAACAGCATTGGACTTTAAACCATTAGCAGAGTTCTGCCCACTTGGATACGTTGTTAGGATGCGATCCCCGTGAAAATATATCCCCCCTCATAGATCTTTCTATAAATAGGTGTTGATCCACATCGGTGATCAAACTTATTTCTTCCGTACTGATTTTTAGAATTTAATCCATGACGGGGTGCGGCGTTGAAAAATAATAGCCAATGTCTAGCCCAAATTCCGAATAAATTTGGTCTGTATTTTTGCAGACATTGTCTAATAGAGTAAGTACATCACTTGCCAAGTACATTCTACAATAATCCCAACCATTTTTACAATCACCCTTAGCCCGAATCCTTTTGGCAAATTCATAGTCCTCGACAGTGCATTCACTATCGGTAAGGGAATTATAGAATGCTTCAATGGGGGGGGGGTCTCTTCACTTAACCTTGGGCCAGAGCTGTAATAGTCATATGCATATATGCCTTTACAAGTCAGTAAATCATATATTTCAATATCTGGAAAGCGCTGCTGTTTGAGCAGAGGGAAACTATCGAAATTGTCACTTTTCTGCACTTGAATTAGTTGAGTCAGAGCCTTGGGGAAAAAACTATATGAATCTAAAAAACGGATTTTATTCCAGCACGTATGCCCATTATCCACTGCCTGCCATTTGCATTCTAAAAGCAACAGCTTCTCAGCAGATTTGGGTATAATATCGTAGGTAAATGAGTTATTTACCCATGGACTATCTACACCCCTCCGTCCCTGTGCATACGTGCCAAAGCCGGTAAAGATAAATTTCAAATCATAATTTGAATTTTGAATGAAAACCCGTATAAAATACTGCTGGCTTACATTCACATTGCACGATTGATGGGCTACGCCACGAAAATTACTACCCCCTGAAGATATTTCCTGCCACAACTGATCTTGGTAGCGGACTTTCCCCTTCCCTCCACCCCCCTTAGTCTTTTTCCCCTAGTCCCTTTCCCCTTAGTCCCCTTTTGAAATTCCCCCTTGCATACCCAGTATATTTTCTTATTTTTAATGGACAGTCGATCCTCTGCTGATAAAATCATTGGGTAGTGTGTATTTCTAAAACGGGAAATTGACCCATTTTCAGTAACAATTAATTTAGTCAATGCTTTGATCATGAAATCATTTTCATCCAACGTCTCGACTATTTGTAACAATCGCATAGTGTTAGAGCTGTTTCTTTGTGCGTGGGCATAGGAAACTGTGATGGCTTGATATTATTTGATACGATTTTGAAATTGTTGGTAGTTCACATCCATAAGCTTAGATTCACAGTCTAAACTAATTTTATCGCTTTGCATAAGCGTATTCTGGATATTTTTAAATCGTAAAATTGCTCGGTCATCGGAAACTGTCTCAACCGATTGATAGTCGTGTCTTTTGTAATGTTTCATGTGATTTTGTAACTTTAATTCGGTCCAAAATCTAGACAAACACATTGGGCAGTAGTATCGTGCCCCATGTTCTTTCCCCCTCCCAGAACTCTCCTAATATCCGTAATGGGATTGAAATGGCCAATTGAATTGGGTTCACTAGGTGGTGTGTACAACAACCAAACCCAGTGTCTCACTGATTCAATCGTTAGGGCCCTTACTGGAAATAGTATACCCATTTTATGTGAACGCACACCCCCTTCAAGTTCCGTTTCTTACTGTAGCAGAGTAACGCCAATATTTAAATGTGCATTGGCCCGTTCAAAAATATCTTTCGCCCTGAGTGTTACAGAAAATTTTTCTGCTAAACAAGTGAAATCTACTGGGGAAAAACTGACCCTTCTTTTCCATGCACGGCCCAGTGGTCCAAATTTTTCTTTGTAGCTTCATTGTGTGGAGGTCCGAAAGCCGATATGAGAAATGCCTACATGAATCATTTTGGCCTGTTTCGAAACAGATTCGTTGAACGCCCTTGCATCCTCCTAAATCAGGATTATATTTTAATTCAATACCCGTGTCCCTATATCCTCGTCTTAAAATAAAATCTTTTTTTTAATTTACATATATTTACACTTAAATTTTCAACAAAGAAATCGACGGAACCACAACCATTCTCATTATAATTGTCAAGATGAGAGACAGTATTGTCGAACCATTGCATAAAGACACTCTCACAATTTTCCAAATGAGGATACACCACCAACATTTTGGTGTGCACATGATGGTAATATCACTCACCATGACTCTCATTTAAATAAAATATTTTTAAAAAAATTGAGGCCTTAATGGAGTCCCTCCCCCCCCACAGTTGAATCCGGTTTTCTAAAAGTGCACGAATTTTCTCTGCATATTCATAAATAATATCTATGGGATCACCTATAATATTTCCCGCCAAAGTTTATTAAAGGGATCGCCAAAGGTTGCAGTGAAAACGTGTATTGTATTCAGAATTGAATTTGTTTGCTGAAATTCCGGTAGTGATGAGAAATATGTGTCATTACCCCCCCCCTGTATATCATCACTACTTAACCCCCCCCCCCCCCCCCCCCCTTGTATGTCACCACTAAATAAACCCCCTCCCCCTTGTATATCATTTTCTAAACCCCCTCCCCCACTCTGTTCCACATTTGTCTTGGTGTGTAGAGTGAAATCCCAAAGTTTGCTTAACACAGCCTCTAGTGCGTTAGGACTATGTAAATCCATCCGATCGAATTCATTTTCAAGATCAATTAAATTTGATTGAACCGGGACTATATTCATTAAATCTAAGGAGGAAGGATTCTCATTTAACTCACGAGTAAAATTGTCTAAAATTTGCATAGTATTCGGGCTCAACCAAGGTAGATCACCCTCTGGACTAACTGCATTGCCTTGTTCAACTGTGCTATTGACACCATCTAAAGAATTACTATCAACATTGAAACATTTTTCTAATTGACTATCCGTCCATTCTGTATCATTGATAATGGTAGCATATGTACCAACTAAATTATCACTACCTTCATAACACCCCTATAAAAATTTACCATATTCTTCACCGTTATGTGATGGCGTTTCAATAGCGTCACGAAACTGCAATGGTGCTTCAATTTGGATCATTTCTTCAATGTAATCTTATGACACATGATTTGTTTCTTCAGGTGGGGGGGAGGGTAGTGATGAAACCAGTGTAACCTATAAAGAAAACAGCCAATTAATTTCAACGTGTATGAAACACCCTTTTTTTTAAGAAGATCGAAATTTGGATTAAAAGTTAAGGAGTCAATAGACCTTTGTTGACACATTGACGGTTATGAGAGGTTACATGGCCTTTCAATTACAGCTACTATTACTGTATTTGCAAAGCGATAGCTTAATCATCATATATCGATTTCCCTAATTTGTTTACTATCTCAAGCTTGAATGGCTGAATGAAAAGTGTTAAAGATATATTTCAATTCTAGGCTATAAACAATGTCTCTCAATCCCCCCTCATCCCCTTCCCTCACCCCCCTCCCCTTAGTAGCAATATCCCCCCCAGTTCCTTACTTTGTGTTGAAAAGCTCTTTTTTATTCAATTTCTGATTGTTTTCCAAATCATGCCCAGGCCTAACCAAGATATAATTTGAGGTACTTGTCCCTTATACCTGGTTAGTTGCTTTTAAAATGTGTAAATCAATAATTGCACATTGATTGAACCACAAATATTTTTGACTCGTGTATCACATCTGTTATTTCCAAGATTTTCTGTAACATATGATAAAAGGAGACCGTTAAGTCTCTCTTATCGAGTGTCTCAAAGTCCAGGCGAGCTCTAATTGAAATAATGTGTTATTCAGATGTCAATGTATAATGCAAATATTCATTTAGTCTATGCAAAATCAGTTAATAACTTGTTGTTGTTGAACCGAAGGGTTATGAAAAGGAAATAACAATAAATTTACTCACGTTAATAGCAGCTTGCGAGGCCATTACTACTTCACATTGCTGAATGCAGGGTCGCACATTAGGGGTGATGACATTCTCGCTCTTAATAGATGACAGGGCATATTTAATAACACTAGGTCATCAATGGTTTGCATCCTCAATCCGTGGCTTCTTTTCGGCGGGAGGGAGACATTCTTCAAAATTTTACTTAAAAAAGAAAATAAATTATAGACATTTTTTTTCATATGTAGAGTGAAAGGCATAGTGAAAAAAACCAAACTCATCCCCTTTTATAGAGTCCACCACCTCCACCCCCTCTTCTATATTGATGTAAGAAAATCAGTTTTCACTTTCTTTATTCATTGTTTTTTTCTACTCCAATGAAAACGAAATATAAATTGGAGGTGGAAAGGTACCTAGGTTAGGTTATGTATTTAATATATGCTATGCTTTACCACCCATCCCCTCTCTAATGTGTAAATATATACCTTGAATTTGAAAGGCACAAAAAAAACTCATAATACAGCATAGAGTCCTGTAAATATCTTAGAAAGTATGCTTCAAAAAACCAGGGCTAATGAAAAAAACGGGAATTATGGGGGGAGGGGGTAAACTGTAAAGTTTAGATAGTTACGTAGGCTACTGACTCATAGCATAACTTTGGAAATGTTATAAGCTCAAGAAACAGGGGGTATTTAGATATATAGACTTGATAACACAGTTCCAGCATATAGGCTTTAAAATTAGATAGAAAAAAGATCGTTAACATACACACATCATGTAGGCCTAAAATTTATACCAAAAGCTAGCCTAGTAGAAAATATATGTAATCAGATAAATAAATGCTAGCCGGTTTTACACTTGACATAGACCTCATGCACCCCACCCCCTCTAATGTGTAATTATATACCCTGAATTTGAATATATGGGGGGGGGGGCTAAAATTACAAAAAAAAATAATTTTATTTGGAAAAACCAAAGAAAATTTACTTAACAGAACTCACATTATAAATTTGCGTAGCAAAAACTTCTAAATCCATTGTATTCGATGTTTCCTCCAAAATGCTTTGAAGCATACTGTTACTTTAACCTCAAACCGTGATCATTGTAAACAAAGTCTCAATACGGAATTGTGCCATCACTGATAACACAATACTTCGATTTCAATAACATCCTGTTACATAAATTCGGGGTAAATTCATTGACCTAGAAATAGGTGTGTAATCTTGTAAGGTTAGTATTGTAGGCCTCTGATTGGCTGTCATCTTGTTTGTACTGTTGTTCGTACCGTTAGTAGGTCAATGCCCATATATGGTGCCCCGTTAGAATGTAAATATGCATCTCTACTTATTCCCCAGGATCAACTCTGTGGTTGCTACTACCCAAGTCAAAATCAAATTCTCCTTCCCCAAGGATTTAGTCGAAATAGTTAATGACCGTTGCAATTGCCTTTTTTAGTCTTGGCCACGACACCCTCCATCCACAAAGTACAGGATAAAAGCCGTCCGATTAAGTTTAAATGCTGTCTTTTGCTTGTCTTAATGCTGCTCTTTTTATATGGCTTCTAGGTATGAAACGGGTCACATTAAATGTAGACACACGAGGGCGGATTGTGAACGTATCTCTTATACTACGTAGATAATAAAAGTGCATTTCCATTCCGCAACTTAACGGCTTACGTTGGGTCATTTCAATTCTAGTTTCATTAATAAATGCAAAAAAAAACGTAACGTAATCTAAGAAAACGTAATTTGAAAAAACATAACGTAAAAAAAACTTAATTAGAACCTGAGGTAATTTAAAACGTAAAAAACGTAATTTAAAAAAAACGTAACGTAAAAAGAACGTCATTTGAACTTGAGGTAATTAGATACATTTCCAAGAAACCATTTGCTTCTGTCGGTACAAGTTATTAACATGACCTAAAAATAGCTTATTAAAATATTAGTTCTAAAAACTATCTAAAATGTGACTCCGCTGAAAAATGCAGCAGAAGAGGTTTTGCTCAAAGAAAATATTCTTATTTTGCCTTTAAAATATTACACATAGCCTTGATATGGGACAAATCAGGGGGGGGGGTATTCTGTTTTTCAGACCCGTACAAAAGTCACATGCAGACAAATTTAAGTTGCACTTTGTGAGGGTTTTTCTAAAGCCCCTCCCCCGAAAAGAAATCTTGGATATAGCTCTGGCCTCGATGCTTTAATGGTAAGTCTGAATATTACATCTAAGAAAATACTAATGTTAAGTCTAATATTAAATGACCATGGCTGCAGAAGGCTGCCATCTAGTAAAGAACGATCTGTGGCTAATAGTAACCGAAAACTTAAAAACGCATTAAAAAAAACTGTCAAGTGAGGAAGAATTGTCATTTAAAGCTTATTCAAGAGTTGTAACTTTTATTTTATTAGTCTTAATAATCTAATTCTTTTGCGAAAATATTAATTAAGATATATTAGTCTGAAATGTGAATTCAGAAATTGATTTTATCGCCATTGGTACTTAAGGCTGCACGCAAAAAAAAGAGTAAGTTACATAATTAAGTCGGAGTCATTTATGTCGTAAGTAAGGGAATATTCCAATTGTTTGTTAGGTCTTTTTTTTCCTTCTTTCCTTGGGAATCGCAGCAATGGGTTCTTGTCTAGGATGAACATGGCCTTGATACAATAATAATTGTGCCAGAACCTCTCCATTCTTTATATGCTCACTTTTCGTCTGACTATTTTCTGACAAACTTCATGCGGAACTAATTCATTCTTTTTTTTATAAGAGTAAATAACAGAACCTAAGATCTGATTTAAAAGTTATGTCATTTGATATTTAATTCCATTTTAGGAAGAAGAATATATGACCTTCACATATCCATGGTGGCATCAATTATTATGTTCAGTGGCTGCTTTGATAATCGTAGCAATAGCCACGGGTGGCAATTTGATAGTCGTATACATTGTGCTTTCAGATAGACGAATGAGGACAGTGACAAACTTTTTACTTGTGAACCTCGCTATTGCTGATTGCTTAAATTCCATTTTCAACGGTGGGTTCAACACGAATTATCTAGTAACTCAGGACTGGATTTTCGGAGAGTATTTCTGCAAGTTTTGCCAGTTCATGGCTGTCTTGTGTATGGTCGGAAGTATCCTAACATTGATGGCAATATCTGTTGAAAGGTGAGGTCTAATTATTTTTGAATAATGATTATTTAAATCAGCGTATCTTTTTTAAACAAAATTATGTGAAACTATGAGAACAACAATGAAAGATTTTTCTTTGCCTTGAATGATCGATGAGCATCTCTGCAATTTTAATTGCAAATACGTTTGGATATTGCTGTCAGACGGTGACCGTGAAGAACTTTTCATTTCCCCGAGCCTCATCATTTAAAACAAATGGTCACAGGAATCTGATGGCGGACTTTTTATATTATAAATCAATAGTTTAATACTCTTTTCAGAACAAATTGATAAAAGGCAATTTAACGTCTCTTCAACCCTCCCAGTCACACAAGGTATCGAACTAACCCCACATGCTATCGAACCGGAATTTCAAGATAGTCGTTTAACTTAGAACGGTAAAAACGTCCAAAAAATGTACCTTTAGATGTAAATTGATAAGTTTACCTTCAAGGTTAAGAGCCATAAACTGTACAAATAGCCCCTGTAAAACTGAGTTTCTATATAAACATAACAACAGTAAAAAAGGAATGATGCGGCTTGTTGAAATAACTCAAACAAAGATTATTAATCTGGTCTACTAAAGGTCCCAAATTGAGGCCCTAGAGCTCTTCCCCTTTCATCTCTCATATTTATAACTGTGCTTTCAGTTTGTATAATTGAGGGATCAGAGTGGCTTCTAGGCCTCGGATTTATTCATTCCCTTCCCCCGCAGCCACTTCTTCAAATTTTCGTATGGATGAGGGGACATGCAGCACCTTGTAGAAATTAGATTAATTCAAAGCTGTTCAATCAGATCTATAAAAGTATAAGGCCTCGTGTTTATTCTCATCTTCATATATTTTTGCAGACAGTTGGATAAGTAATAACCCTGTTGAAACCTAAGTCATACAGGTAATTTGATTTGTAAATGGTTAAGGGCTGGAAGCCAGGCATTAAGATATATGTCCCGATCCCCCCCCCCCCATCATCTCATTTTGTTACCACAAATACTTTTTAAGGCTTATGAGCTTGCAGGTCATAAAGCTGAATCTAATTATCCAAGGTTTAGGCCCTAAGCTATTCCGCATTAAGCACATTATTCACAAATGGTGGTTTGTAGAGCGTGTTGAAATCAAGCATAGTTTTTCATTTTATACAATAAAACGGTATAATATGAACTTTGCGTTCTTATCCATTCCTACACACCCCCACCAGCTAAGGTGAACATCTTTTGCCTCTTTCGAAGAGCTTACTACAAATCTGAGCTACTGATAGCACATCTAATGCTAACACAATTTACTGCCGTACAAAACCAAGCTACGTCAGGGACATATTATAAATAAGCATCATCTATTTGTAACCTTTGAAAAAGGCAAGATAAATTAATGATTCCTGAACAGGCGAATTTTAGACCAAATAGGGGCTTTCCACAACAGCATGAATCAGAAAACAAGCTGGACGGTAGCTCTGCTTTGAACGAGGATAGGAAATACTATAGCATATAACTCAGAGTACAAAAACTGAGAGTAAACATATAACTCGTGTAATATAACTCGTGCTTATAACTCAGAGTAAACATATAACTCGTGTAAAAAAAAAATGGTATGACTATTTTGACCACATTCCAATCATGAGCATTCTGGTGCAAACTTCAAATAGAATTGAATTATGTTTTGGCAATGTTCAACCCCATCCGAGTTGGTCTGCCTCCATCTACTGCTTCCATCTTACTGCTTCCATCTACTGCCCAGCTACTCTAAACGCATAAGGAGATTGATACTTTCCTCCGTGTGTCAGCGGAATTTGTCAATGTGATCAAACTAGTAAGCAGGCTTCGGTTATTGGTTTTCATTTTGGTCGAACAGATAGCCAAGTAGCAGGAACGTTTTTTTGCAGTTGAACAAAGTAGGGAAGAAAAAGAAGATAAGTCTCAGAATTAAAATTGAGATAATAAAATAACTCTCATATGGTTTGGACATGAACACTTGCAAGATTTAGTTTAATCTTTTCTGAAGGAACCATTAAACAGTAATTTCATGTACACATGAATGATTGAATATCAAGCAAAAATCGGAACTAAAGTTAGTATTTTGTCCATATTTTTAGGCTCATAATGATGAAATAGACATTAAGGTGATTAGGTCGCACTTTAAGAATGAAGGATGATATGCTATTAAAACTGTGCTCTCTGGCAATTCAGCTGAGACCTAGAAAAAGCAGGAAGTCCTCAACGTTTTTTGCATCTTCAGTTACATGTCTTAAGAAGACCTTTAATGGAGATATTGACTGAATGTAAGGGAGTAAGTGTGAGCCTCTGGAAAGCGTTTGGTGGAAGAAGAGTAAGCATAGCGGTTTTTGGCAGGCTGCCTAGTGCTGCGATGAGCTGCTATCAAAAAATTATTTAAGTCACAACAACTATTTCTTATATGACAATAGAAATAATCCGGTCAAGCCAATCTAGTCTAACAAATCTAGCAGGAGGTCCTTTGCTTTCTGTACCTTCGTCAACAGTCCATAAGAAAACATAGAAAGGAGACATTAACTCCTTAGAAGGGAGTCAAGAGTGAGCCTCCGAAAAAAGTTTGGTGGGGGCGGAGCAAGCAAAACTATTCTGATTCAGGCGGTTCAGTGCTGCAATAGATTGATAATAAAAATTAGGAGTAATGATATGTGTAATTTAATAAAATTGGAACTGCCGCAACTGAATTCGTTAATTAGTTTGGTAATCTATAGAAAATGACAATTTGAAGGTAGAGTTGTGTCCAATCCAATATTTACCACTCTTCCTTATAAGAATCCCTCATCAATCTTTCATAGTGCCTTTATGTACTAGAATATAAAAACTAACCCTTTATTGAAAAAAAAAACTAAGCAAACGAATAATTATTTTGGTTAAAATAATCATAAAAAAAATGCCTATTCGGCTAGCTGGATATTTAGTAATCCACCTATTAGACCAATTTTCAAAGGACATAAGGATAAAAGGAATTGATTTGTCACGTTTTCAGACTTTAAACAAGAACATAGTTCAAGATAAAAGAAAACTAGCTATAAACATTTTATATTTTACTACCCATCTACTCATAAACAAAGATCTCATCATTCGGGTAAACTAACCGTTGTCAACTCTCAGAGATAAAGAAAGCTTGGTTTCACAGTTCCAGCGGTTTTCTGTCTTTCAATTGGGAATATGTTGGGCTAGAAAGGTGGCTAGCAATTTATGATCTGTTTCGTAATAAAATTTAAATGAGTTTTCTCGAATGAAACTTTTTTTCTAAATTTTCTTTCTCTCAGTAAAATTCTCTTACTGTAAGGTAAACTCTGACAGTTTTCATTTCCATATCTTCACGTGGAATTTTTTTACTGAAAGCTGAATTCAGCAGTTAATATGTTTCCTATCCGAATTAGGACGAAAATAAAAAAAATTTGAAAATAAATTACAACTAAATTACTTAAAAAAGAAGAAAATATGAAAATTAATTGTTTAAGAAATGATTTAATCAGAAATTTGTATTTACTGTATTTTTTTTATTTTTGTCATTTTTTTGTTTAATAAATTTCTCCCTCTCTCTCTAAAAATAGGAAATAAATTTAAATGTTGATCGAAGTTAGACTTGAAAACTTATTGAAAACAAGTTTTAAGGGCTAGATTTTTTATTCCATTCTGCAATTCGTGTGCAAAAGTGGGCCGAAAGACACAATTTTCATTGAAGCAATTCGAATATATAAATAGCCTACGACAAGAATTTATTGTCGCAAACAATAATTGTTTTTTCTGTGTAAAAACATTTTTTTTTTTTTAGACATACAAAGGAGACACACATTTGATGATTACTGTATTTTTGGAATTAGAATGGAATTGATTATAATAATTTATTTCTGAGCCTACCTACAAGTTATGAAGTAGCTTTGCCTAGCAAGACAAAATGAAACATCAGGAATACGAAATATGCACATGATTTTCCTGTTGCTTTATCTCCAAAATTTTCCTTTTGCTGTATCTGCAAAGTAGAAACAGTAAAACTTGTAACATCTGCTATAATCTCCATATCAGGGATATCACAAGAACCAAACAAATTATAAACAGCAGCTCTAAATAGAACTGTGTGATCGTAAACTCGGAGTATAATTTAGCCAGTGCTTTTCTGTAATAATTTCCGCGGTTTATGATGGTTTTGAAGTACCCAAGCTTTAGCTCATATTTAACATAAAGCAGTGCGTCTGTTTAAAATATAATCAGTGACCCAAGTCTGTACCCAGGATTTTTTTCTGAGGGTTTTTTACTCAAAGACTTTTTTCGGGGGGGGGGGGGGCTACACAAAAAAAACTCAAAGACGCATACAACATTTGTTTATATCCATTTTTGTTACATTTTGACGAGTCAAACAAACATTTCGGGGGAGGGGGGCTCAAACCCCCTTAACCCCCTCTGGGTACGGCCTTGCAGTGACCTACAAATGTTGCTTTCAAACCACTGGATAGTATTGTCACAATTCACAGAAAACAACTCCAAATCAAGGGGGGTCATCAAAGGTTATAAGGCATGGATTCTTTTTAAGTATTAATAAAAAACACTTTACGAAAAAGAAGTTTTTCAAAAAAAATAAAGGCCATATTAAACTTAATACCAGCAGAAATATATACATATAATAATTCAAACTCAAAATGACCAGAAATTACTATTAAAAAATAAATGAAACCCAAAACGAAGAGAAATTAAATAAACAATCATAGCAAACAAACAGTTATTCAATTACTTTAATAGTAATTTCTGGTCGTTGTGAATTTCAATTATTATAGGAATTTATTTCTGCTAATCTTAAGTTTAATATGGAAAGTTTTACTTTAGTTTGAAAAACTTCTTTTTCGGAACGTTTCTTTAATGTCTTATATTTTTAATTGACAAGGTTTCAAGATTTTTAACATTCCCCATTTCAAAGTCCAATTTTTTTTAACATCAAAGTCTCACCTAAGTATCAAAACTAGTACCAAAGTAACAATAAGCTACTTCCATAACTTACAGCCCTTGCCTCGTAAATCAAAGTTGCCCTGTAAATCAGTATATTCAAGTATTTACTAGGCCTTTGGCCTTTGGACTATTTTGAACAGAATGCCTACCCCAAAATTTCGACTGGACACATTTGGGGAAAAAGGACATGTGGGTCTGGTAACTCCAATAACTTTCAACTCTTAAAAATGGCACTAGAACTTTTGATTTCCAATCAAATGAGTCCCCTCCAGAGTTTATACGACTACAATACCATACAAATCTTATATGTTAAGAATGGGCAACTAGCATAACTTATAAGACTTGTCCCAAGGATTGGGGGTTAAAAAGTTCTGAGCCATAGTTATTTTACATTTGGACTATTTTCAACAACATGAGTATCTAAAAATTTTAATCGGAAGCATTTGAGGAAAAAAAGGACATGGGGGGGGCTGGTTATGTCCGACCACTCTTTACTCTTAAAAGGGGAACTAGAAACGTCGATTTAAAATCAAATGAACCCACTCCAAAGTTTATATGACCACTCCTTCCATTAAAAACCTTATAAGTTAACAATAAACAGTTTGCATAACTTACAGCCCTTGCCCTGGAGGCTGTGTGGAGTTTGTCAGCCCGAGAGACATGGTTGTTTGGCCTTTGAACAATTTTGAACAAAATGGCTATCTCAAAATTTCGATCGGACGTATTTGGGGAAAAGAAGGCATCGGGGTCTAGAAGTCCTCCGATGACATCTGACTCTTAAAAAGGGAACTGGGACTTACAAATTTCAATTGAATGAGCCTCTTCCAAAGTTTATACGTCCATCCCTTCATAAAACCCTTATATGCCTCGCGGCGTAACTCACAAAACTTGCCTCCGGGCTCTGGGGATTTTTGTTGACCCTGGAGTTTTTGTTGTCTGATCTTTGGATTATTTTGAACCATATTTTTGTTTCATCTAGACTTTGATAAGATGCATTTGTGGAAAAAGAGGACGTGGGGAGGTGGCTAGTTGCCCTTTGTTCACTTTTGACTCTTTAAAAGGGACACTAGAACTTTCTATTTCCAATCAAAAAATCCCCCTCCAAATTTTATGTGACCACTCCTTCTATGAAAGCATTATATCCCCCTGGGGAATAACTTGCAACACTTGCCCCCAGACTCTGGGGTTTTTGTTGACCTCGGAGTTTTTGTTGTGTGATCTTTGGACTATTTTTAACAAAAGTATTTGATCAAAATTTTAATCGGATGAATCTGGGAAAAAGAGAGCGTTAAAGGAGGCTAGTTGCCCTCTGATCAATTTTAAATCTTAAAAAAGGCACTAGAACTCCCGATTTTCAATCGAATGAGCCCCTCCAATGTTTATACGACTATCTCTTCCATATGAATTGCCTCTGGGAACAGAAATAATTGTTAAATGTTCCGATCAATGTTAACAAAACATTGAAGCATTATACCCTTTACTATAGATTAAATAAAAAAAAACAAGTTTTTTAAACTGAAAGTAAGGAGCGACATTAAAACTTAAAACGAACAGAAATTATTCTGTATATGAAAGGGGCTGTCCCCTCCTCAACGCCTCGCTCTTTACGCTAAAGTTTTTCATTGTTTAAAAAAAATAGAGTTGTGAGAAAGTCAAACTTTAGCGTAAAGAGCGAGGCGTTGAGGAGGGGACAGCCCTTTTATATACGGAATAATTTCTGTTCGTTTTAAGTTTTAATGTCGCACCTTACTTTCAGTTAAAAAAACTTGTTGTTTTTTTTAATTTTTGAACGTTTTTGAAAAAATGCAGGTTTTAATCTTGGCTCACCGTACATGAATAATTAAAACAAAATTTTCATATTAATTTACTTTTATTTGGTTAAATGGCTTTCTCGGAACTTGTTTAATTTTAATTACGAACGTTTTTATTAGTAATGAAAATTTGTAACGAACGAATTAACTTACGTAACGAACTTCTATATTCATATATTTTTAATACGTATATTAGGGGGTTCGCCCCCTAGTCAATACCTTGCTCTTTAAGCGAAAGTTTGAATTTTGTTCCAATTCTTTAAAAATGACCGCTTAATCACAAAGGTCGTTATTTAGAATAAATAGCTCTTATGAAAGTACTAAAAATCTTTGGCTTAAAGAGCGAGGTATTGACTAGGTGGTGAACCCAATCATATATGTAAGTAGACTAGTACCTACCATTTTGCCAACGCCCCCGTACAAACAGGTTCTTCTAGTAGGTAAACAGGTCATCACACTCTTTCAAAGAGATTTACGCGATTTCTAGTTCAAGGAATATACATGTTTTTTTTATTATGACATCGATTTTTTGTGTGTCAGTCGATTAGAGAAAGTTGGCTGTTTGTCCAATATAATAACTTGATTAGTCGGTTTTCTAACAAAAAAAAAAAAAAAAAAAAAAACTTGTCATGCTACAATGTACTTAATTTAAAAAAAAAAACCGATATAATGTCCCTACACTGCATTCCAATTTTCATTATGCATTAAGACATTGTTTATAGTACACCATATATTTTTAACTTTTGAAAACAATGGATTTGTCTATTTTCAATGTGAGTACACTTTTCATTCTTTTATTTCCCCCCCCAAAAAAAAAATAAAGAAAAACGTTTTTTACTGGTAAATTCAAATTTCAGAGGGACAGCCCCCCTCCAACAATACAAAATCTTAAGAATATGACGAATGTATTCGATAGAAATGTCAAAGCACGCTTTTTTTCTATTATGTAAATAAAATCTATCCATCATAGGTATGTTTACAAGTTTTAATTGTTTTTTGAAAAACAGTTCATTATCATTCAGAAATAAAGCTTTTTCCTAACATGATGTATTTTTTCTGCTTTGAATGAAAAGCTTGCGTGTTACAAAGAGTGTGAGAGTTTTTTTTTTTTTTTTTGGGGGGGGGGGTTAAATTTCACAGGCTCTTGCTATAAACGGGGTTTGTCTAATTCCGATGTCACGGCGGATGACTTTTGGGAAAAAAGTAGTGTGGGAGGGGGGCCTAGATGCCCTCCATTTTTTTTTTTTTTTGGGTTACTTAAAAAGGACATTAGAACTTTTAATTTCCGTTCGAATGGGGCTCCAGATAGGAGCTTTTAACTTCTATAGTAGGGTTCTCTGATGATGTGATTTTCATTAAAGTTCTATGAGTCTTAGAGGGTGTTTTCCCCCTTTTTCGAAAAACAAGGCAAATTTTTCTCAGGCGCGTAACTTTTGACCGCTATAGCTAAACTTGATGAAACTGATATATTTGAAATCATAAGGATTCGCTCTTTACGCTAAAGTTTACGCTTTTTTTTCTATTATGTAAATAAAATCTATCCATCATAGGTATGTTTACAAGTTTTAATTGTTTTGAAAAACAGTTCTTTATCATTCAGAAATAAAGCTTTTTCCTAACATGATGTATTTTTCTGCTTTGAATGAAAAGCTTGCGTGTTACAAAGAGTGTGAGAGTTTTTTTTTGGGGGGGAGGGGGTTAAATTTCACAGGCTCTTGCTATAAACGGGGTTTGTCTAATTCCGATGTCACGGCGGATGACTTTGGGAAAAAATTAGTGTGGGGGAGGGGGGCCTAGATGCCCTCCATTTTTTTTTTTTTTTGGGTTACTTAAAAAGGACATTAGAACTTTTTAATTTCCGTTCGAATGGGGCTCCAGATAGGAGCTTTTAACTTCTATAGTAGGGTTCTCTGATGATGTGATTTTCATTAAAGTTCTATGAGTTTTAGAGGGTGTTTCCCCCTTTTTCGAAAACAAGGCAAATTTTTCTCAGGCACATAATTTTTGACCGCTATAGCTAAACTTGATGAAACTGATATATTTGAAATCATAAGGATTCGCTCTTTACGCTAAAGTTTTTTATTGTTTGAAAAAAAAAAAAAAAGTTGTGAGACAAGGTCAAACTTTAGCGTAAAGAGCGATGCGATGAGGAGGGGGACAGTCCCCTTCATATAGGGAATAATTTCTGTTCGTTTTAATGTCGCTCCTTACTTTCAGTTTAAAAAAAAAAAAAACTTTTTTTTTATTTAATTTCTGATCGTTTTTTAGTTAATGTAGCTTTTATTTGCACAAAAATTTTACTTTCCTTTTCCTAAATGGATATCTTTACAAATTAACTTCTATATTCCTGTATTTTTCTTCTGGCAAAAAATACAAAAGTTGCAGATTTTTGCAGATATGAGCTTGAAAGCTATGTAATAGAGTTTTCTGATACGCTGAATCCGACGGTGTGATTTTCATTAATATTCATTCACTTGTAGGGGGTGTTTCCCCCCTCTTTAAAAAAAAAAAAAAAAAAAAAAAAAAAAAGACTCAAGTAAGGTTTTGTAAAATTTCGTGGCAAACCCAGTTTTTGTCGAATTAAGATTCAATTGCTCAAAAAAGTAATTGAAAACCCCTGATTTTGAAATCAAGATGTTTTTTACACTACTTTAGATGTCTAACATAAACTGAATTATTTTCCAAAAACCCAAAATGCATTTTTGCTACATGCTAAATTTTTTTGTCTTTTTTTTAAAGGAAGAAGAGACGTGCAATAATCCCCCTTCTGAGAAGAAGCGAGATATGGCGAACCTTCATTAATACAGGCCACAAGAGCGTCTGTTATCAAATTCGCTAGAAAAGTTACACACGATCGGGATCATGCATCGAGCACCCAACTTATAGTGACAGAGCCCTCTGACCCCCGCATTGGCTCCATGGCAAACCCCCCTCAAGTATTGCAAAGGAGTTCAGATATAGAAGTCCAGTCAGAATTTGTAAGTATATACATAATTTTTTTTCTATCCCTATTTTCAAAAAATAAGACAAAATTTTCTCAGGCGCATAGCTTTTTAAAAACTTAAAATTTGTTTCTAAGCTATTTAATTTTTCTTTCATTAACCAAATTAATGATATTTATGGAGTGCTTATCACGCATTTCTAAATATAAAAAAAAACCTTACCTCGTAACTTATAACCAAGATACATTCTAATGCAATAATTCCAATATTCCTTTTAGACAAAAAAAACTAACTATTTGAAAAAAAACGAAAAGCGAAAACAATTGCTACTATACAGTTAACACGCACTTTTAGACTGGTATTATTGTGCTAAAACCATTTGTGCCTTATCAGATCTACCATCGCTTTTTAATCCGATTTGAATTCTAAGTGGGGTCGCATGCAAAGCGGACTTTAAATAGCAAGATGTATATCTTCAATAAGCAATTTACACAGGGAAAAAGGTTTTTTGATAATTTCCAAATATGTCTTCGCAGCAATGTTAAGAAACATTATTTGGATGAAGCCGTTTTTTGATCATTTCATTGAAACACTTAGGTGTTTTCAAGAAAAGAATTTGAGACTCTTCTATTTGAACAGTGTTGTGAAATCTGATACCCCTCCAACTCGGAAAGGGTATCGATCCTCCTACATCGAAGGAAGCTCCCGGTTCCCAAGGGTTCTCCCCGGGAGGGGTTGGGGGGGGTAACTTTTAAGTAAAAAAAAAAAAAAAAGTGTATTATAATTGTGATAAGACTTTCGTCAAAAGAAAAAAAAAAACTTAATCCATTCATTTTCTAGTTTCAGGGGGAAGCTGTGAAAACTTCTGCCTTCCCTGGTCCAGGACTTCAAAGTATTATGGGTAATTGCCCCCTCTCGCCAGATGTTAGTGAAGGTATGTTATTTGATATCCCCCTGGATTTTCAATTTACAGCTGAAGAAATGGACAGTCTTATTCAAATTGTTGGCCCTAATTCTTCCGGGGACATTTTTAATGAGAACTTTCTAATTAGTGTATTGAGTCCTGAACAAACAGGGTCAGGACATGAAAACAGTGCTACGTCCCCGGAATTGCCTGATTTTTATCTGTTAGAATCTGCTCTAGGTCATTTGCAAACATACAGGGTAGATTTTAGCCTTCCCGAGGAAAACGCTGGCATTATTTTAACTGACCCCGTGAAAAATCTCCATAGCTATATCGACAAAATTCGAGCACTTATTGATATTCAGATCCAGAAATGGGGAGGTCGAGGGGGAATTAAAGCATCAGTGAACCAAAAAGTTTATTTACAAAAGGGGACATCTGGGGACGTTTTTTATTTTCATTTTTCGACAGGCAACCAGACTTTTTACCCAGGTCTAAACGATTTTGAAGACAATTTTTGCAACTGGGTAAATAAACTAATTTCAACTTTGGATACATTTAGCGAGAGGGGGAGTGGGTCCACCATTTTATACATTGAACGCATGGATCTGAATCTCAGTAGATTTAAAAAAAACTTTAGTTTAAGGGGAGGGCGAGGTAAAAGAATAAAATGCCACCCAGATTTGTCGACTACAGGAGGAGTTCAGGGTTTCAATTTTGACACTGGACTTCAATGCTTTAAGTATGCATTTTTAGCGGCGGCCCATAAGACATTATATAATGAGTCAAAAATGAAAAATCTTGACAAACTTGCACGTAACGGTGGAAAAAATTTCCCTAAAGTAAATTTTGATTGTTTAGAGGGAAAGTATCCGGTGTCCTTTAAAGAAATAAGCATATTCGAAAAAGCAAATGAAAATCTTGGGTGGGGGGGTAGTTGTTCTCCAGTATGACACTGAATTTGTAGATGGGGGGAAAAACCGAATAAAAAAGGGGTTTTGTACTCAGTGAGGACACCGAGGGTGGAAAATGTTAAAAATTGGGTATGGATTATTTACCAGCCTCCCAAAGATGTAAATTCTTATGGTCATTTTTTCCCCGTTACGGCGATAAGTCGACTCCTCTGTCAAGGCGTTCAGAAAGGTGAACGTTTCTATTGCCCCATGTGCCTCTCCCCATTCACATCTGAGCTAACGTTTTCAGATCACATGGGGCATTGCAAAATTCACGGAAATCAAAGAATAGAAATGCCGGAATTAAAATTACAGAATTTACAAGAAATTTAAATTACAATTTAAAAATTTTCAAAATTCTCTTCTGCAATCTGATAAAGTGTCTTTGGATTGTGAAACAAGACTGGTTGAGGTATCAGACCCATCAAGGCCAAATATAGTCAAGGAACACAAACTAGTTGCGTGTTCCTACGCACATGCCCGTCGCGACGCCAACAATAAAATGCTATTGGAAGAGTTTTTTTTAACTATGGACGAGGAGGGCAGTATGGAAAAGTTATTGGTTTCTTTAATAAAAACGGCAAACAGGGCAATTTCACGATTACGTCATACTAATTATCCGATGACATTGTCGGATAAAGAGCAACTGGCGTTGGAAAAGGGAACAATTTGCTGGGTGTGAAGGGGTGCCCTTGCCCAAAAAGACGCGGTGCAGGACCACAATCACCTTATTGACCCCAATTCAACGGGAAAAAGTAACTTTCGGGGGTGGGCTCACAATTCATGTAATTTAAAAATTAAACAACAACTTTTTCTACCGGTTTTTTTATACATAACTCTAACTACGATCTGAAGTTTGTGCTACCTGCATTGGCACATCTTCAAAGAAATGGAACAGTGGATGATGATGCATGGGTGATAGACAGCTTTACGTGCAAAATCATACCTAAATCCGCGGAAAAGTTGCTTGTTTTGGAATTTATGTGGAAATTTGTTGAAGCCGGTGTTGAGTACACGAATAAAATTCGCTTTTTAGAGATTCCTACAGTTTTTTCCCCAAATCATTGAGCGAATTAATTCAAGTGCAGAAAAACGATGACGGCAGCAATGCTTTCCCCCTTCTCAAGCAACAATTTCCAAATGATTTATATGATTTGTTAACGGTCAAGGGCATCTATCCTTATGATTATTATTGTTCCATGTCGAGATTCGCCGAGGAGGCTATTCCTCCAATTGAATCGTTTTACGACAGTCTTCACGATCGTAGTTGCACCCCCGAGGAATACAGTTTTGCTAAAAAAAGTTTGGGCAGAGGGAGGGTGTAAAAATGGATTTGACTACTGCAAGCTGTATTTGTCGAGTGACGTGTTAACTTTGTTAGACATTATGTGTAAAAATACGGATAAAATCTATGAGGAGTTTAATCTTGATTTGGGGTATTATTTTTCTTCGCCTCATCTAGTGATGGACCTCATCCTGAAAATTAGTGGGGAAAAAATCGGGCTAATCACTGACATTGATCAGCATCTGTTCATCGAGAGGTCAATGAGGGGGGGTTTTGTTTTTCACGGAGACCGTATCTTGGAAACCGATCCAACGGGGGAGAAGACGGGGACAAAATCAAATGCAGTTTTCCTCGATATGAATTCTCTCTACCCCTCGGCCATGTCCCATTATGCACTACCTCTCGGCGACTATAAATGGCTCAATGACCCTCAAGCTCCCCATTTCCCCAACATTGGCGACAGTGTTGAGGAGAATGGACCGGTTGGATGGTTTTTTGAAATTGATGGAGAGATACCAGTCGAGCTTCACGATTCAGTAAAGGATTTTGTTTTCCCGTGTATCAATAGACCTGTGACTAAGGACTCTTTGAGCCCTCGCAATAGGCGTTTAGTCGAGGTGGACGGATTGCATTGGGCGCCTTCAAAACAAAAACTTATTGCTGACCTTCTGCCGAAAAAAAAACATAGTTTTGTACATCATGTAGCGTTAAAATGGATGTGTAACAATGGTTTCAACGTCACAAAGGTTCACCGAGCACTCGAGTTTAGTCAAAAACCTTATTTGAAAACGTTTGTTGACACTTTTGTCAGCAAACGTTCTGCAGCACAGACGAAAGCTGAAAAAGAAATTTATAAACTCATTTTGAATTCGGCTTTCGGCAAAATGTGTGAGAGTGTTCGTAATAGGAATCGTTGCGACGTTGTGACCGATCCAGAACAATGTGCTCGAATTATTGCCGATCCCAATTACACTTCCTTTACAATCATTGGCCCGGGACATGGTACTTTTGAATAGGAAAAAAAGACGCATTGTCCTGAATAAAAATATTGCTGCAGGCAGTGCTATCTTGGAGATCTCAAAAAAGCTCATGTTGGAATTCTACTACAATGTGGCTAGGGTACAGTGGCCGGAAAAGGGGCAAGTAGAGGTCTGCTACGGTGACACGGATTCTCTACTGCTCAAAGTAAAAACACCAAATCTAATGGATGATTTGGCGCACGGTGAAATTATCAGCTCACGGATGGACTACACCAATTGGAGTGTTGGTCTTTACCCTGAGCTAGTAAAACGTCGGGTGCCCAATCAACTTTTATTTTTAAAATCTGAAACGGGTAGCGACTTGATTTCCCGTGGTATGTTTGTCGGTCCGAAGGCGTACTTTATACAGACACACGACGAGGAAATCAAGAAACGTTGCAAAGGAGTACCCACGCACTATGTGGACAAGAATTTCAATATGGACATTTATAGGAATTGTATTGTTCAAAATGCAATTCCACGAGCCAAATTGTTGGCAATTCGTTCATTGAACTACAGGAACTATACTGTAAATGTAGAAAAAATAGCCATGAGTACCATTTCCGACAAGGTCTATGTTTGTCAAGATGGTGTGACCACCCTCCCCCTTGGTCACTATTTAACTTCAGACCGGACCGAATGTATTGCCCACCGGGAAAGTCTCGGTTTAAATAAAGTCCTGTAACTAATTTCCTAAAATGGGGGGGGGGGGGGGCTCGCGGCCCGGGGGGGGGCCTCGCGGCCGGGGGGGGGGGCGGCCGCCGCAAGCGCGGGGGGCGCTCCGTCACCAAAGTTATCTTTTTTTTTGGACTTAGAGCAGATTTTTTTTTTCAAGTGCCATCTCTAATTTAATATTTTTGTCTCTATAAAAAAAAATGTGTTTTTTCTCTCTGTGTGCACCCCATGTAAATGTTGTTGTTGTATTTTTTTTATTATAAATAAATTTTAAAAAAAAATGTATTTTTTCAAGTGCTCTCTCTAATTTAACGTTTTTTTTTTTTTCTCTATAAAAAAAAAAAGTGTTTTTTATCTGTGTACCTATGTAAATGTTGTTGTATTTTTTATTATGAATAAATTTAAAAAAAAGTGTATTTTTTTTCAATGTATTGTTACATTTTTATGTGCATATAATAAAAGAAAAAAAATATGATTCTTTGTCTTTGTCTTTGTCTTGAAGAACAGAGTAGTAGGGAAAAAAAAAAAATTATTTAGTCATTAGACAATTAGGGTCTACAGTTAGTTGTCCAGGTGAACTGTTGAAAGGAACATGTATCAATTTAAAACACCATTCAGATCGTTTCTGTGTGGGCCCTCAATGTCGGGCAAAACAACACTCTTAACTAAAATAATTAAAAATTGTGATAAAATGTTTGCGGAAAAGCCGAAAAAAATCTACTATTGCTATAGTATTTGGCAGGAGTCATACAATAAAATAAAAACAATTGCTGCCACCACCATGGGATCGATGCAGATACAGTTCATACAGGGACTTGATGTTTTCAACATTATTGAACCAAACTCTTGGCTGATCATTGACGATCTGGCTGAATCCATTGAACAATGGTCCCAGCAAATGTTGCAATTGTTCACTGTTCGCTCTCATCATGAACAGATTTCCGTTACTCTGGTTCTACACAATCTCTTTCATCAGAGCAAATGTATGCGAACACTTGCTTTGAAGTGTACCTACTATATCATCTACAGAGTTGTTCGTGATTCTAGCTCGCTAATAACCCTCAATAAACAAATCTATCCAGGTGCTCCTAAATTTCTGCTCTCGGCATACAATCAGGCAACTAATAAACCCCACGGTTATATCCTGCTGGATCTTAATCAAAATACACCCGAGGATCTGCGTGTAGTCACAGATATTTTCGACAATGAAATTACTGTATATCTCCCGGTGAACACTAAAAAGATCTATTAGTCGCTATCATGACACTGAAGAAACTACATGAAAATAGACACTTGTTTTCAGTTCTAAGCACTTCAAAACCTCAGCTTAGAAAAGCAATACTCAAACATGGTATTGACAATGATTTCATTAATCTAATATCTGAACTTTGTTTAAATTTGACCGAGGGTAATGTTCAACTACCAGAAGTAGTTAAGCAACAGGCAAAGCAACATCGTTCCATTGTACGTACATTGGCCTCTAAAAAGAAAGGAAAGAATTTTAAAAGGAAACGACTTCTTCAGGCGGGCGGTAGCTTTTTCACACTTTTACTGCCAATAATTGCAGGACTTGTAAACAGTTTTCTCTAGTGAGAATGGCAAAACCCTATAAATTGACTCCAATAGAACTCGCTCTCTCACCCGTCGAACACTTTGAGGACAATCTGAGTAAATTCCTCGACAATGAAACTATTGATGATGATAAAAAACTGATTTTACTTCAAGATGCACTTCGCCGAGTGGACAAACACTATCGATCAAAGCCCCACTGCTGCTGCTGCTGATCTCAAAAAAGAATCATCGCCTCAAGAGTCTCCTGCTGCTGTTGGAACACAATTAAAGAAGGAGGAATTGAATTCAATTGTATTGAAAATTGGAAATCTAATGCCCCTCTCATATCGTGAACAAAGTAAACGACTCCTAATCTATCTCTTGGAAAGTGGTGAAATTCAAGTTGAGAGCAATGGGGAAAGGATTATAATTCAGGGCAAGAGCTATAATCTACTTGATTTAATGTATGACATGGTTACAAATCGTAAAGGACTATTATCATTTGACACTCGTCTATACAACTTTCTAAATACATTAAACTTCCCCAAAAGTCTTATTGGCAATAGACAAATTCTAAAAAAATTAAATGAACGTGCATCATCAACATTAAAAGATGAACTTGAAGCAGAAGAAGATTTTAAATCAATTTTGGAAAATACTAGCACACCACTGATAGCTAGACAAAAGCGAAGACGTATCAAGTCAACGTCTCCGCCACCAGCAGCAGCAGCAGCCAGTATACAAAAGGGTAGCGGACGTTACACAACGTGTTTACGTTCGAAATGGCTGAAGTTCTGAAAGGTGTTTATGAAAATATTGGCGAGGCGGGGAGTTTAAGTTCCCCCACAACTCTTTCCAAAGTCACGGGTGTTCGCACTAAAAGAGTACAAGACTATCTACAAAATGAACCAAGTTACACTCTGCATAGAAATCATAGACTTCGTGCCAATCAATATCGAAAAACTAAAGCCTTTTACCCATTGGATATAATGCAAGCAGATCTCCTGACTCTAGATGAGCTTCAAAGACGTCACAATACACCGTACAAGTACATTCTACTTGCAATCAGTGTTTTTAGTCGCTATGCATATGCAATTCCATTGCGATCAAAGAGAGGTGTTGAAGTTGCTCAGGCCATTGAAAGTATTCTCGAAAAGGATTCATATAAAAAAATTCAAACGGATCGCGGTAGTGAATTTGTTAATCCTCATGTTGCAAAAGTACTAGAGAAATATAGTACACTGCTCTATCATAGTCACAGTCCTATAAAGGCTGCATTGGCCGAACGATTGATAAGAACTATTCGACTTTTAATTTCAAGATATTGTACATTGAAAAATACGCCGGCTTTTATTCACGATCTAGATAAAATCATGTTGATTTATAATCAACGACCTCATCGATCATTGTCCAACTCTTCACCAACGGAAGTTCATCATTCGGATCATAATACAATTGACACCTTTCTTAAACAATATTCCAATGAATCAAAGGCAAGAAGAAAAATAAATTCAATGTTGGTGATACTGTTCGAATTAATAGAACAACTAATGTTTTTGAAAAGGGGAATTACTTGTGGTCCACTGAACTTTTTAAAGTGGCAAAAATCCTAGACACTAAACCCATAACTTATCGCCTGCGTGATACCAAAGATGAAGAGATTCTCGGCGGCTTTTATGACTATGAATTGCAAAAATTTAAAAATGCTAGTGAAATCTATCAAATTGAAAAGATATTAAAGACACGTACTCGCGGGGGTAAGAAACAGTTACTTGTTCGCTGGCTAGGATACAACTCTGATTTTGATTCTTGGATTGGTGTTGAAGATATTGACAATGCCCAATGATTTCTATGTAACTTTCATGTCCAACGTTTCCGATCCTCTCTACAATGACTTGAATACGACAAGTGATTTTTGGACAAAACTCTCACCCGCCATCAAATTTGACGGTGCATATGAAGTGGCCCTTGTCGACTGTATTCTCAAAAATACCTATGACATCCTGAGAAAGGATCGTAAATATGAAATAAAAATTAGACCGTTTGAATTCGGTGATGAAGGTGTGCAATGGCAACTTTTGACTCTAATCAGTACCCTATTGCTAACATCCCCTACAGGGAATACAATAACATGCATGAACTGTGTCGAGTTATCAACAAAAAAAATTGCAAGTCGAAAAAAGGTGGTTTCACTTTCAATTACTCGACGGAACAAAGGAGAATTTATATTACCAATCCATTTGAGAATGAAAGAATTTTCCTCAATGAGAATTTACGTGAGGTTCTTGGTTTTAAAAAACGTATTATTAAGACAGAAAATTTCAGTGGTAGTGACCATGTTATCTATGCAGACTATGCACCCAGCTTCTCCACGGACACTTGTATATTTCTCTACGCTTCATTTGTGGAAACATCTCGGGTTGGTAATTCAAATGTTCCCCTCCTACGAGTTCTTGAACGAAAAACCAATCAAGAACATGTTCACCACTACAATATAAAGCATCTTCAGTATATTCCCGTAAACACTTCCTATTTGGAACTCTGTCAGTTAACACTAAGAACTGAATTAGGTGATCCAATAGCAATTTCAAAAGGCCTAGCAGTGATTACATGTCATTTTCGACCTATTGTCAACGACAAAGACGGTACAATCACCTAAAAAAATGAACAATAGAAGAATTCCATTTGTCTGTCCCGATATTGACTGTTATGTTGGTGCTTTGAGTCCACGTCAAATAGGCAATGGATTGGACTACTACAAGGGGCGTACTACAATGTCTGGCTATGGTCTTGGTAGCTGGTTTGCTAAGCTATTTCGTTCTGCACTACCCCTTGCCAGAAAATATCTTGTACCTGCTGCATCAAATTTTGCTGCCTCCACACTACAGGACTGGGGGTCGGGCAAGAATTTCAAGGAGAGTGTTAAAGAAAATATTAGATCTTCAGCAAGAGCCGTTGGCGAACAATTAAAATCTCGACAAAATGCGGAGGGATTGAAAAGGATGCGTTCGCGTCATTCACTCATCAGTCTTCACCCAGGCAGGAAGCAAAGGACATCAACAAGGACTTTGAGAAATAAAACAACAAAGACCAATAAGCAGCAGAAGAAGAAGAAGAAAAAGATTGTTAGATCAAAGAAGCATTTCTTCTCTTAAGATGACTTATCTCCCTCACAAGGAATCATATCCATCAATCACTTCCTCATTGAATCTATTCAATGCTGAAAATGTTGATGTCAGTGTCAAGTATGGCTACTATGAACAATTTCACCCTCAACAACCCCTCTCGGAAAATATACACTTTCAAATATTTTCCAATGAAGACTATTTCATTGATTTGTCGTCAACATTTATTGATTTAAATGTTGTGGTGAAGAAAAAGTCAGATAATACAACTCCAAATGCCGGCGATGGTCTCTCCTATGAAAACTGTATTCTACACAACCTATTCAAACAAATTAATGTATTTATTAATGGGACATTGGTGAGCACTAGCAATAATTTATCCAACTATGCAAGCTACATACAATTTATGATGATGACGCCAAAGGCGTACAAGGAGATGAGAGGACAATCATTGGGCTATGAATATCGAACAGGTGTTGATACTGACGGTGAGTTGACTACTGCAGTGACCCAGGAGTATCATCTAGTTGGAAAATTAAATCATGAGATATTCAATATATCCCAATGGCTACCCCCCAATGTCAAGATTTGACATAAAGTTACAGATGGCCCCATCGAATTTCATTCTGAGAAAAACACTTCCTGCAGCACCCGATGCAAATGTTATTATCACATCGGCAATTCTCCACGTCCGAAAACAACAAGTTATGAGCTCTGTTGCATTGGCAGTGGAAAAGCTAAGAGCCAATGGTAACAACATTAAACTTCTTGTCCCCCATACAATCACCAATCAACGTCACATTGCCACCGGTTCTCGTAGCTATAGCGATTCATCGTTTATCAATGGAGAAATCCCATCAAATTGGCTTTGGCCTTTGTGAAGAGTGGCAGTGCCGTTGGATCCTGGACTGAATCCCCCCATGATTTTAATTTTTTCGGTCTATCTAGTCTTGTGTGCAAAGTGAATGGTATTCCACTGTACACTCTATCATTTGACAAAAAATCCTATAGAACTCTGTACGAGTTGACCATGCAATCCCTAGATCATGACTCTCAACTATTTGAAAATGGAATAACCGAATCAATGTTTTCAAAAAATCATGGGGTTATTGTTTTGGACTTGTCAGGCACACAGGATATGAGCATAGTACGAACTGGGAATGTACGTTTAGAGTGTACATTTGCCGATGCTCTGACTGAGAGTATCACGCTAATATCACTGAGTCAATTTGAAACCTATTGGGAAATCACACCCGACGGCAGTGTTCTACTAGACCTTGCACCATGAACACAAATCAAATAATCAATGTATTTAGTATGGATCCATACATGTCTCAATACAAGTCCTATTGCATACCCTCGGACTTCATTGAAAAAATTCCAAGTGTTAACAATACCCTAATCATTGTTAATAGCAGTCCATCGACTTTGAAGACCGGTCATTGGCTATGCATCTTCCAAACAGCGAAGAATATTGAATTTTTTTATCCTCTTGGCTTATCGTATAAATTCTACGTTCCATACATCAGCAACTTTATTGAAAGCAGTGGGAAAACCATTATTCAAAATCAACGAAGAGTACAGGATTTAGCGACTAAGACATGTGGCTTTCATGCACTACTCTTTTTCATGTTCAGATGTCGTGGCTACACCTACAAGCAGTTTTCTCAACATCTACGTTGACTTACCTCAATTGAACGACTTTCTAGTGGAGAATATACTTACAAGTGTATTTAATATTGATTTTAGTGCCCTAAGAATAAAATGTTCCAAAGATGTATGTGAAATTGTTTATTTAAAAAAAAAAATTATATACATGATAAAACGACTTTTCTACTCTTTAGATTTCATCCACTACTAGGTATTTGTCAACAACAACTAGTGCAGGTAGATTATTTGAATTCACAGTGTACTGATTCTGATGTACTGCAATGTCAGGGTCACATTTTCTACAGTAGAGTGTGACTTCACTCTTGTCATATCTCTTTGTATAGTCAATGATACTATTCGCATTCATTCTATAGAATTCACATGTTTCAATTTGTGTATTTGAAGCAATTTCACAAACAGTGTCCTCAAGTGTCGAATCACATTCTGTCACTGCCAAATAAAAATCAGTGGGCTTATAATCAAAACACCCATTGTCTTCACAACAATGACGTAGAAACCATATTCTCTTGTTGTTCCAACAGTTGAATCGTTGACCTGGTTCCTCCTCCCAGAACAATCTAAAACCACGACGATACCAATCTCGTAGCAATAAACTAAAATCCCGGTTAGGATTCTTTCCAATCATACCGGATATGTACTCTCCCACTGCTTACATTTTTCATAATGACAATTGGAGCATAGGTGACCCTACTCTAGGATGAGAGTCACACACCTCTTCAAGACAGGAATTACAACCTTTAATTTGTACAGCATATCCTCTATGCAATTTACACGGGTTGCATAATCTACACTTTTCATCATACTCCTCAATCATTGTGCAATTCTCACATGATGACCAACTGACCAGTGAGTACATACATAGTGGACATGTATGGAACATTTTGTCATGTGTTGACGCTCTCACTGCCACAATGAAACTGAGCTAGCAACATCAAAAAATTGCCTGAGATAGAGAGAGAGAGAGAGAGAGAGAGGAGTAAATCATCCTTGAGCACTATCTTTCTTATGAAAAAAAAAAAAGTCCTAAATTTCTAAAAACTAATGTTTTAAAAGCATATCCACAATATCATTTTGCTGTGTCGTGATCAATATATCAATAAATTGTGTAAATGCATTTGGACCACGATGTAGAAGCTTCATACAATAGTCTAATGATGGAGAATCAGTTTTCATTATATCGACAAGCATTCCCGAGAAAATATCTTCCTTTGAATAGACAACTCTAGAAAATCATCATCTAGAATCAAACGTTTTTCCATAAGAATTAGATTCCTCATGATTCGATCTTTCTCGAATCTATCCATTTTTTTTTTTTTTTTTAGAGTCCTAACTCTCTCACAACCAACTTCAGACTAATCAGAATCTCTTTTTGTACTCAAAATATACGCTTGTCTACTTTAGAAAAAAAGAAAAAATACCATTGATTTAGAAACAGTTTTATTGAACATAATTACAATAATAATAATATTCACTGATGCATTTTGTTCTCATCAATATATTTCGATAGAACATCTAATGCTGACCGAAGTTTTATTTATATGGAGAATATTTACTTTTCCAGCAAAACACAGCTGTTCCTCCTGCTTAAATTTGCTTAATGATATCACATATCTAGCATACATAGTGTCCCCATTCAAGACATAGTCTACAACCAGCAGTTATTTCCACAGCTACATTAGGTACTCGTATATCGTTGCTGCTGCTGCTGTCGGTTCCATCATTAATCTCCAATAGTGTAAATGCACCACTCATTTTTTTTTTTCTCCACTAATATTCTCTCAAATAAAAAAAACTATTCTCTTTGAATTCAATTCTCTTACTAATATGAATTGTAGTGAAAACCATTCCTTTTATTCAAATCCTAATCACCAATCAAGTCATACTCATTCCTCTTGGCAAAGAGTGTAATGCTCCTGTAGAATAGGACTACTAGAAGAACCTGTTTGTACGGGGGCGTTGGCAAAATGGTAGGTACTAGTCTACTTATGTAATATTTTCTGTTCGTTTAAAGTTTTGATGTTGCTGCTGTTGCAGTTGAAAAACTTGTTTTTTATATTTGATTTCTGATCTTTTTTTAAATAATGCTGGGAAGTCCGGCGTCCCCTTCATAGCAATGTCCCTTCCCCCATGAAAACTTCCTTCATGGAAAGATCCTCCCACATGACCCCCGACCCCCCCCCCCCACTACCAGGAAAATTCTCCCCTGAAAACGTCTGTATACTTCCCAATAACCAATACTATATGTTAACATTGGGTAAAGTTCATAACTTTCAACCCTCCCTGCGGGAACTTCGGGGGATTAAGTCATCCTAAAAGACACACTTATAATATTTTCGAACATGCTGAACAAAATGGCTATCTCAAAATTTTGATCGGGTGACTTTGGGAAAAAAATGAGCGTGGGAGGGGGCCTAGTTGCCCTCCATTTTTTTTGGTCACTTAAAAAGGGCACTAGAAATTTTAATTTGCATTCCAATGAGCCCTCCCACGATATTCTAGGACCAATGGGTCGATATGATCACCCCTAGGAAAAAAAACCAAAAAAAATAAAATAAACACGCACCCGTGATCTTTCTTCTGGCAAAAAATGCAAAATTCCACATTTTTGTAGATAGGACCTTGAAACCTCTACAGTAGAGTTTCTCTGATACGCGGAATATGATGGTGTGATTTCATTAAGATTCTATAGCTTTTAGGGGGTCTTTCCCCCTTTTTTCGAAAATCAGCCAAATTTTCTCAGGCTCGCTCCTTACTTACAGTTCGTTACCACGAACTGCTTTGACAACGCTATAGCATTACCTCTGATAGTACTGTCAGCCTCCTTTTTCAAAAAGTTTTTAATGCCATTAACAGAGGTCCTTCTTTGATGACTGTTTATTTCCACAGACCGTCTAAATAAAACGTAAAAACACCCACGAAACGTCTAAAATGCATTTACTTCAAGATGATAGTTCGTAATAACAAAAGAAATTTTCTTTATACTTGTAAATTCAAAGTATTTTTGGGACATAAAAATTCCTTGAATTTATCATGTTTGCCAGAAGTTTGAGCAATTATTTGGTTCTCTATTTTTAAAATATCATTTCCAATTGGCTTCCTTAATGCAAATTAATTCAACTTTTAATTATACTTTTATTGCTAGAAAATTACCGTTAAAATTAACTTTGGGGATTCTACACCCAGGTTGGGCTTCTTTGGATCTAAATTCAGGGCAGCGTCTATCGATTTTGGTGTTCAAGAAACTTGGAACTTGGTGTTCAAGGTAGCTTAAAACTAGGAAGTGAATCGCTGGTTTTTGGTGCTTTTTGTGAATTTCGGTGCAGGAGAAACTGGAAGCTAGCTTAGAACTAGGAAGTGAATCGCTGGTTTTTGGTGCTTTTTGTGAATTTCGGTGCAGGAGAAACTGGAAGCTAGCTTAGAACTAGGAAGTGAAAAGTTGGATTTTTGGTGCTTAGGAAAATCAAGAAGGTATTGTAAATGACACGATAGTGCATTCAGGTCTTTGAGGAGTTGCTATCTTTCAAGAGTTGTAGATTACAAATTCAATTACAATTAAAAATTATCATATATAAAAATATACAGACTTTTGAAAACTGAATTACATTAAAACAATTTATGATGTGTAGCTAATATAATTTACGTAAAGTGTTGTTATTATTAAGGAATATTGCCTACCGCAATGCTGAATAGAATTCTGACTTTCTCATAAGAAAGTATATATTTTCATTTTTGCTTTTTTGACTTTAGCATTGTAGAAGAATGAATCATTAAAATCATATTGTTATGAAAAATGTAAGGTTTGAGCTAGAAAATCGTCAAATCCCAAGGAACAGTGCCCTTCCACTACCCCAAGTGACAGATTCAAAAGCACCGTGATTGGCTGGGGAAGTAAAACCCTATTGATAAAATTTCACCAGGTTGCACATTTCAAGGCTCCCATTTAAAGGCTCTCATTACTCCGCTAGTGCTGGAGGAAAAATATAATAAAAAATGGGCACATTAGGGTTAAGTTAATTCATTTTGAAATTTCCTACAAAAAAAAAAAAAATTACCTTTAGTTTTAGGATAGGCCTAAACATGAATAGCTTTTATCATTACTCCTGGATAAGCTTTGATTTTGAGTTAAAATATTTTTTCACTAGACAGTTTTTTTTTCAAAACTCTTTATTTCCACTTACTAAGGACAAAAGGAGGGGTGGCAATATAAATACAGTTTTTTCTCATCAAACAAATTTCTTTCAAAACGCGTTTTCAAACTTTCATTTACTTTGGGCCGTCACTCATTACTAGGCCAAAACTATAACTGAATTCCTGAACATCAAAAATCAATTCTAAAAGTGTACGAGTGAAATATACATGATCTTAGACAATTGAATGGAGAATATTCAATCCATGTTTTTGATAAGTGGGTTTGGATCCCAGTCCAAAAATCTTTCAGAACAAGTTCAGATGTGTCAAAATACTATCACAAGCAAAGTAGATTCAGTATCTCAGCTGACCATCCATTCGCCTTAAGCATAGTACATAGGGAGCAAAATTAGAACTTAAAACAAACACAAATTATTCCATGTATGAGGAGGGCTGGCCCCCTCCTCAACTCATCGCTTGTTAGGCTAATTTTTTTTTTCAGTTTTTTTAAAAAACTTCTTATTCCAGCTCAGCGATCCTTGTGCTTCAGCAGTTGTTCTCAAAGCATATTGACAAGAAACTAAAGTTTTAGCTTAGCTTTAAACTTTAAACTTTAGCGAGTAGTTGAAGAAAGGGCAGGCAGACCCTCCCATATACGGAAAAGTCTCTGACCGTTTTAAGTTTTAATGTTGCAGCTGTCTTTCAGTTGAAAAAATTTGTTTCTTTTTTATAATTTTGTTCGTTTTACAAATTATACCCTGGCTTAACCAGTTTAATAATGTGCAGCACAAACCCCAGAAATCTCCAATTTCTTGCTGTTAAATTGTGCATATCGATAATTTTTATATTGACTGGTAGCCCTCGCCTTTTCAGTTTTTCTGCTTAAAAATTAAAATGTCGCATTGAAATTAAAATTTGGCGCGAAAGTTGAAAATCTATTCAATATTTACGATGATAATTGGGCTTTAAAATGCACTCTTTGAAGTACCCCCCCCCCCCCCTCCTCCCGTCTGATAATGATCCAACACCCCTCATTCATAACATATGATGTGAAAATACACATTCCTGTGCATATCGAACAGTTCGTGGTAACGAGCTGTAAGTAAGAAACGACCCGGCTCAATAGTAACCGAAACTCTAAATACGGAATTTTGATACGAATAGATAAATCAAAAGAATCGAGTTTTTTTTTTTCAGAGGTGATCGTATCGACACAGTGACCCTAAAATATCTTGAGATGGCTCATTCTAACAGAAATTACAAGTTTTAGTGCCCTTTTTAATTGGGCAAAAATATTTGAGGGCAACTAGACCCCTCTCACAACTTTTTTCTCAAAATCGTCAAATCAAAATTTTGATATAGCAATTTTTCTCAGCATAATTGAAAGGCTGAATAACTATGCCTTTGGGGATATCATGACTCTCCCGCAGCCCCTGGGGATAGGTCTTTAAGTTACAAAATGTGGCTACTGCTCACGTATAGTATTTGTTATTGGTAAGTATACATACATTTTTTTTTGTGGGGGGGGGGAAATTTCTGCTGGTGAGATTTTCCTCGGGGATGATTTTTTTCATGGGGAGGGGAAGTTTGCAAGGGGTGAATTTCTTAGGGGAAATTTTAAACTGGGGGAATTGTCAGAATTCCTATACAAAATGATTTTTATGTCTTGCTTTCTCTTTTACGTCTCAATTTTACGCATGATGATGTTAAGGGTAATTATCCGGGGTAAATTTTCAACAGGATTTATTTGTCGAGAGAATAAATCCTCGGGAAGGAGTAATTTTTTCGTGGAGGAGTTAGCCAGATTTCCTGGCACTATTTAAAAAACGATCAGAATAAAATACAAAAAATAAGTCTTTTTCAACTGAAGTAAGGAGCAACATTAATATGCAAAAAATGAAAGATCCATTCTAAACTTGCCCGGAGTGAACAGAAGTAGTATTAGGCAATGAATTAGAAACTAATCAATGTATATGTCTGACAAGTGGCTTTGGATGCCAGCCTAAGAACATTGACTATGAAAACCAAAGACGAAAGGAAACTACTAGCTTTTGAGATGATGCCTCTGGCGAATTGCTAGAATCAAATACACTGACCGAATCACAAATGCGGAAGTACGTCAAAGTCTCCAGTTCACTGAAACCATTCTAAGGAAAATCAAGAGACAACAACTGCGCTGGTTTGGCCACGTCAAATGAATGGAGCCGAGCCGCATCCCGAAAATCGCGCTTGAAGGACACCTCCATGGTCTTCGTTCAAAGGCAGATCTCGATAACAATGGATGAAGAACTTCCACTTCAACAACGGTAAGATGGCCCAGTTATTACGTATCGTACCAGATAGAGCATTGTACAGATCCCTTACGCGTGAGCTAGCTAGAGGAGTGGCTTCAAAACGTCCCACGAGGATGGCCGGGACCTAAATAATTAAGTAAACCCAAACTTGTCTAAAAAATATGACAAGCAAGTTAGATTAAGTATTCTCACCTGACCATCTATTAGTCTTGAATATAATACGGTTTCACAATGACCGATATTAAAACCAAATTGGATAGTTATTTTAACAGAATCACTGTTTCAACATTGCTCAGATATAACCGATTAGAAATTTTTAGTAAGATTATGATGACATTGGATGGATATGCTAATGGAATTAATATTTTCACCGCAGACAAATGTGAGATAGCAGCATTGAATGTAAAACACTGTCCAAGAGGATACAAAATTGGACATTTGACATTTAAAATTCTTTTAATGAACGAAAATAAGTGCCAAAGAAAATAAAATAAAATAAAAATAATAAGTGCATTTTTCTTTGCCGTTCGTATATCTAAGGATAGATCGAATCCGGCGTCTATGTCAATATCCTACTGACTGCCTACAAGTGTGGTGGCCAATTTTCAAGTTACAATGCTTTTCTCAATATGAACAAGATGATGAATATGAACAAGGTTCTCAATATGAACAAGGTAGCAGCTAAGATCGCTGCTACCAACTTATACATTTTGAATAAGAAGCTCTGTTAATTTTCACATATTTGGAATCTGCTACTGAGTGAAGCTATTTTTTTCGAATTTCTTATTAAGTGTGTTTTCTTTAACAGCTTGATTTTCACCATAGATCTAAAACGCTTAGAAAACTTAACAGTTAAAGGTTTTTTCATTAGAAGATGTAAATATTCTAACAAAAATAATTCATTATTTCTAAATAGTATAATTTATAATAAAATAATTTACTATTGTATTATGAAAAAAATTATAGAGCAATAGCATGTGAAAAAAAAATGATGTCTCAGGAACATTCAACTCTCATATTCGCATTCTACTAACTACTAAAAACTATGACTTGAATTTTTCAGTTGAAAAGCTTTTCTTGAAAAACTGAATGATAGAATTAAGATTGCTGTATCTCCTGGTACTGGTACGATTGCACCCTCAATCTTGAATTATGAATTTATTTGACATCGTGCTCTAGTTTTTCAACCCCTGTTCAACAACTGTTTCAGCTGAACTGCAGCTGAAAGCTGTTCTGGCTTGTGCATTAAGAAAGGTCTATTTAAGCAAATTATGCTAATGATGTCTTGAGCATCGGTCGATAGAGGTGAGGATTCGAGAGAAATTTGTATACTATTTGAGAAGTATGGGCATATCGGATTGTAATAAAATTCAATCATATTAAAACTGACTTTTTGTAGTTCCATATTTGCTAGCTACGTTGTCATTTTAACGGTTTTTCAAGAAGGGTGATACTGTAGATACTGGGGTGTTTTTCAGCAAAAATGTGAAGTACCTGCTTTGTTTATCCTTTGCAATAGAGACGTATGCACCAGATATGTAATTGATAGCCCTCTAGAGGTCGCCTGAAAAAAAATGAGACTTTTAAAATAGTTAAAC
Source organism: Artemia sinica (assembly GCA_027921565.1). Lineage (NCBI taxonomy): Eukaryota > Metazoa > Arthropoda > Branchiopoda > Anostraca > Artemiidae > Artemia > Artemia sinica. The sequence goes on from CM051270.1 coordinate 49,764,573, forward strand.
ATTCAAAGTAATTTTCTGAACGCCCTTCGGTAGGCTATTAACCTAACTTAAGCTTTTTTTTTGCTTAATGGTCTTTTTCATTTGTTTTTTTCTTCTTGTTTCCTTTTTCTCTTCTCATTGTCTATCATTCGTCTTTTTTCCACCACTTATTCGTTTGTTTATCGTGATGGCTTTATAAAATTTAGGTACACATATACATTCACATTTTTCATCAAATTGGTTATGATAGAGTTTAAAAAGATGTATAACCATTTTCCAAAATAAATCTGACAAATATGCATGAACTTTTCGACTTTCTTGATTTTAAGTATTTTAGGGTGCCTCCCTTTTTCCATCCCACATAAAGGTCATATCAGGTCTGTGTGACCGAAAGTGTATAACTAGGACACCCACCAGCTCTCACTTTTTTCAAGGATTGGCTGAGGCATGACCCCCTTTTCTGGCAGATGTCTTCATGAATCTAAAGACTTCCAATTACCAAATAGATTAGTTATGTCCAAACGCTCAAAAAGTCAACCTGTTGATGCGATTCTTGCTTTGACTCCCCACAAAATGTAATTTAACTCTGGTAGACTATTTTACCAGGTATCATGATGAATAAATTTTTGGACCCCCCCCCCCAATTCACAGAGGATGAATTGTGTCAAAAGATTTTGAGTGAGACGTCAGCACCGTTAGTCGTCTCCAGTTTGTCCTGTCTTTGGCGAGGGTAGGAGCTTTCTCTGGCGTCAATACCCCACGCTGTGAGTCAATCATGGATGATATCCACCCATCTCATACGTGGTCTACCTCTAGGGCGTTTCCAGCAGTTTTGCAGTTGGATTGAAATCAAATATAATTCGGGTAGTGTGTTTCAGGTGGTAGGTGAAGTAAATTACCGTAAAAGCGCAGCGAGTGGAACTCAAGCTGTTCAGACAGGGGTGGTAATTTAAATGACCGGGGGATTTCTATGTTCCGTACCCTGTCGATCCACCTAACGTGTTCGATTTTTCGGAGGTGTATTGTCTGGACAGCCTCTGCCTTCATCATTGGTGACTGAGTCAGAGGCCACGTTTCGGATGAGTATAACACAACATTTGCTACCGAGGCAGAGTAGATACAAGCTTTCGTGAGACGGCTGATCTCGGGCTTGTGGAATATTGTTCTCAGCAGGCGGCCGAAAACTATGTTCACCTTTGGCACCCTTGCGGATATCTCTGTATCTAGATTTAAGTTTGAGCAGACAACAGTTTTCAGAGGGCTGCCTGGTGTCTTTTCGACAGGCAATATTTTGGTCTTGACCCAGTATACATTTAAACCAAGTTTTCTGTAGTAGATGCTAGCGTTTCCAGGGCAGTTTTGATGTCAGTGAGATTTTCACATACCAAGGCAACATCGTCAGCGACGTCAATATCTGACAGATCTCTCCCAGCAAAATCGATGCCAAACGGATGCACCAGCAGTGTTTTGTTAAGAACATGGTCCATGACACAGTTGAAGAGTTCGGGAGCAGCAGCGTAGCCTTGCTGAACACCGTTTCTAATTTGAAAATATAATCAGAGCTGGTCATTTACAATAACAGCACTTTTGGTCTTATTGTATAGTTCTTTGAACAGATTGGCAATTTTCTTAGGTACACCATCCGATTGAAGGATCAGCCGCAGTTGCCGTCTTCAACAGTTTCGAAAGCAGGGATTTGACGAAGGCAATGTATGCCTTTCTTTTATATTCTAGAGTTTTTTCTCTAGTGGACCTAGATTTGATAGCCCTTTTTTCTAAATGTTCTTACTAGAATAATTTTGGAGCCCCCTCTCCCTACAGAATAGATTGTGTCCAGACACCCGAAAGACCCAACTAAACCCATAATCTGATAACCACTGTTGCTAGATGGTGTGATGATGAAAATTAGGAAGCCAAATACAAGAAGCAGGACTATGGATCGCAAGGAAATAACTGACCTGCAGAAGAAATCAATATTCTGCTTGGAAATTATTCAAGCTGTGATATAAATTATTTCCACCTTTTAGAGGAAACAATTTTTTTGGGCTGATAGGGTGTAAATGGATTAAAGACACAACAGTGGCTGCCCGCTTGCGCACTTTTAAAAGCTCGCCGAAGTAAATGTGGGGATTTATATAGTAGGAAATTGTAAGTGGTATGGTAGATGTTTTCCAACGCACATTTGAAGTCCTTGCTCAATGATGAGTTATCGCTCATGAGTTACTGAAACATAACCTCAACGATCAGTGATCAAAAACATACAAAAACAAAGTTGCCAACATCAGCAAAGAATAAAAATACAGGAAAATTCAAATGTGTTTTTTAGACATCCTTTAGTATCTATGTATAGTTTGAAATTAAATACATTTTCACTGTTCACCTCAAAAGGTGATCACTGTGTGATCACCTCAAAAATGTCGCTGCCTATGGCGCTGCATCTGATTTGCCTTTTGAACCTTGGAAAATATTAATAGAGACGAAAAAAAAAAAACTACAAAAAACAAGTCTAAAATTTTTCTTGTATTTTTAAAAAATCTGACAAATATTTCGAGGGGGAAGGTTTAGTAGGACCTGCACTATAATATTATACTACGTAGTGTGTGTATGTATTTACGTGCATAGGAGATAATGGAGAGAATTGTTCGGGTCATAGTTTGAAATTATGCGCTTTTTTGTTGTTTTAATCTAAACAGTGAGTGTGGTCACCTCAAAAACGTCACTGCCCATGGTGTTGCATCTGATATGCCTTTTGAGCCTTTAAAAACGGAGACTGGAATTCCCATGAAATTCCAAAAAGCACAGGGGCTTCATCTGAAAAAGCCATATTGAAGACTCGGCTTAAATGCGTCATTTCAATTTGACAGAAGTTCATAAGATGTACGAATAAGTGCGACATCGAATAGCAGCATCTTTCTGTGAGGAGGCCTGATTCGTCATTTGTGAGCATTTAGATACTGAAGCTATAAAATTTTACTTGATATTAAATGTCAAAATTATCGGACTATCAACATCAGATACCGAACATTGAATGCGGAATATCGATACCGAAACTTTATCTATTTAGCTATTTCTAAATTTTGTGACAATTTTTGTCTACCTGTAAATAAACTAAATAAATAAATCGTGCTTACTGATTGACACTAAATATCAGCGACATATTTTGTATGGAAGAAGAATGTCCAAATCAGCGTGAAGAATCACCTAGTTTAGATTATTCAAAAAAATTGTGAAAGAAAATTCACTGTTTATATTTTTCTCTTCTTTTATTTGCTTTTATTTTTTGATTTTCTTTTTGTCTTTGTGCAGGATCGATTAGAATATATTTAATCTACTGAATTTATTTAATTTTTTCGTACCATGCATTATTTTGGTGAGTAATGTTTATATCCTATAATTTTTTTTTTCTTTTAATTTAGTGTTCATTTAAATCCCCAGTGTTTGACCTCCATAGGAGACTGTAGGGGATTAGCATAATGTACTCATCATATTTTTCAATAATCATAAATAAATATTAAATGAACTTAAATTATCCTGTATATTTTGGTTTCCACTCCGTTCAGCCCCCCCCCTACTCTTTATAATAAAGTTTTTTTACTAGTGTTTTACTGATCAGCATTTTTTATTTAGTGCAACAGATATACCCAGTTGGTAAATGAATTGTTCTATACACCGATTGTGTCTTCCAAAACAGTTAAAACTAAAATTTTATCATTTAAAGCAAATAATCATTAATAAGCACCTCCAGTCTTCATAAATTGTCTAACATACCTTTATCTGACTTCCATTGCCTTTGTGTTAGAGCATATTGGGGAAAGAAGACTAACTTTAGAGCAAAACGATAGGGGTTGAAAGAGGGTACCCCCCGTTTATTCAGGATAGGTCATGTCCGTTATTTTAGTCTCTTTCACTGTCTACTTGGAAACAGATTTACTTCTTGTTTTTTATCGAATTTGTAGTCTTTGTAATACCTTTTCTAGGGTTATCCTAAATATGAAGGGTGTTAAGTCCACCCTATTAAAACTAAGATTTCGCACTTTCCAAGAACGGGTACAAAATTAAAAAAAAAGAACAAAACTTTTTGTATGCTAGCCAATGGTCTGCGCTGCGCAGGTATCGATCTCCTAATTCATAACCTTCAACCGGCAGTGCAATGCGGCGTTGAGGGCAAACAATCCGACGCTTCCCGTGTTTTTACCCATATTTCTCCAGCTACCCATTTAGGAAACTTTTTCGCAGTTCATGTTATTGACTTACTGATAAAGTGAACATACCACTCGATGCCTTTTTTTTATGCTCTTTATGAATGTAATATTCGCTTCTATCGCAAATTCAAATTTACCCCCCCCCCCCTAATGCACATATATACCCTGAATTGTAACCACACAAAGAAGTTATCATCAGTAGTTAAGTTATTGGGAAGTGGTTAAAAACATATAAACTAGTTTATAAATAAGTTATTCAAGAGTAACATATTCCAAAAATACTTAATTATAACAATTCCAACCTCATTTATTAGGCATCTCAAATATAAGACGTTTTCCTACCGCTTCAAGTTTTTCAAATGCCGTTTAACAAAAAAAAACGCTGAATTTTGCTATTCGAAACTTTGCCGTCGACAATACATAGTATATTCCAATTCAGGGTATATATTTGCACATTATGGGCTTGGGGGTGGGTAAGTTTGATTTTGCGATAGAAGCGATTATTATATTCATAAAGAGCATAAAATAAGGCATCGAGTAGTATATTCACTTTATTCGTAAGTCAATAATATGAACTGCGAAAAAGTTACGCCCATTTACACAGCTGGGTCGACTCTGTTTGAGCTTACAGAATCACACAGTTGACCCGGTTTCAGACCAAATAACCAGAGAAACCAGGACCCATACCCCAAATATAAACCCAAATGTTAAATTAGACCAATGAAAAGATTTGAGACTGAATTTATGGTTAGATTGAACATCTTTTTTTTTTTTTTTGTCACTTACTTTCTTATTAATGGAAAAAACTTATTGTGTGCTTGAACTGGATCTTCATATCGCATATTGACCCAAAAGTCATTTTATAGTGAAATGAAATTGACTATATCCAACCCACTGCAAAATTTCAAATGTGAATCTATAGTCTAATTGGACTGGGCATTTTGTGTCGCCATTCACATGCTTGGCTACACTACAAGGAAGGGCATTCCTATATCTTATGCTGGATCACCATCAGTTATACCGAATTGTATTGATCACAGAGTCCAAGACTAAATTCAGCGTTCAAATGAACATATCTTTATATTTCAGACACTTGTTTGGTAAAAATACTTGGAAAAGATTCTCATTTTAAACAGTTAATGACTTCATTTTGAATCACCATTACTTTTACGGAATTATTGATGAGAAAGTTAAGATTGAACTTATAAATGAATTAGGCATCTTTTTTAGAAATTTAGTAGCTAGGCTAACAAAAATTGAAAGGAGACTAAAATATTAGGTCATCAATCACTTTAATTTGAATCACCATTAACTCTGCCACATTGCATTGCTGAAAAGGTTTTAAACTGAATTATGGTTAAATAAAATACCTAATTCTTGTATTGTCACTTCCTACATTAAAAAAAAAAAAAAATCCAGGTTGAAATTATGGTTAATTTGAACATTTCTTTTCCTCTGGTCATTTCCTTTGCTGAAATAATTGGAAGGAATTCTGAGAACTATATCTGTACTTGAAAAAGAATTTTTATATTTTGAATTGAATTACTAATAGTTTTACATTCATCACCATATGACATCTATGCATCACCATTATATATACCACAATATAGCATCATATGCATCTTTATTATATGCATCGTGATATAGCATCATATACATCACCATATAGCATCAAGTGCATCACCATTATATGCATCATCGTACAGCGTTAAATGCATCATCATATACCGTCATATATATCACCATACAGCATTATGTGCATCCCCATATAGCATTATACGCATTACCGTTATATGTATCACCGCACAGCACCATACGCATCACCATTATATGTATCACCATTACATGCATCACCATATTGTATTATATGTATCACCATATAGCATCATGTGCATCACCATATAGCTTTATAATGCATCACTATCAGTTATACTGAATTAAATCGATGATACTGTTGGACTGTATTTATGCTTGAATCTAACACTTTTTTGTTTTGTCCAGTCGCATACTGGCTAGAATACTTGGAAGCAGACTCTAGCCACTGAATCTGAATAAAAAAACATCAAATTCCATCACGTCCGCTTTGACTGCATCAATGAATCTTCTGTTATCTTAATTATAGACTGAATTTATGGCTGAATGGAACATGTTTTTAGTTTATGTCTGTGTTGGCTATAATACCTGGGAAGAGATTCTGGATACTGAACTATAAATAAAAAAGGAATAAATTATGTGACATCTAGGGATGGAATAAAATCAAATATTTTGTTCTCCTAGCTTAGCCTAGAATTTATTTGAAGTACCACGGACATTGAAAATGAAATCAGAATGTTTGAACGGGTTAATTGGAGATTGAGAAAAACAAGAAATATTTTAAAGAGTTAGAAAACATTACAAATTCAGTTTTTAGCGAAGAAGATTTACCAAAGCAGCAGTGCAGTTTATGGCAGTAGCGGGCGCGAAATTTAAAATAAGAAACCAGGGTAAAAAATCAGCAATGATAAGCTAATAACATATGGGATCGGTAAATTTAAGAAGCTGCAGCTTTTCTTTGAAGTTTTTAGCGAAGAAGATTTACCAAAGCAGCAGCAGTTTATGGTGGTAGCGAGCGCAAAATTTGAAATAAGAAACCAGGTTAAAAATCAGCAAAGATAAGCTAATAACATATGGGATCGGTAAATTTAAGAAGCTGCAGCTTTTCTTTGAAGTTTTTAGCGAAGAAGATTTACCAAAGCAGCAGCAGTTTATGGCGGTAGCGGGCGCGAAATTTAAAATAAGAAACCAGGGTAAAAATCAGCAAAGATAAGCTAATAACATATGGGATCGGTAAATTTAAGAAGCTGCAGCTTTTCTTTGAAGTTTTTTTAGCGAAGAAGATTACCAAAGCAGCAGCAGTTTATGGCGGTAGCGGGCTTGAAATTTAAAATAAGAAACCAGGGTAAAAATCAGCAATGATAAGCTAATAACATATGGGATCGGTAAATTTAAGAAGCTGCAGCTTTTCTTTGAAGTTTTTAGCGAAGAAGATTTACCAAAGCAGCAGCAGTTTATGGGTAGCGGGCGCAAAATTTGAAATAAGAAACCAGGGTAAAAATCAGCAAAGATAAGCTAATAACATATGGGATCGGTAAATTTAAGAAGCTGCAGCTTTTCTTTGAACGTGTAGTTTTCTTTAAAAAACAACGTTAATGTTTTTGCTGATTGTGGTGGATTATTTGAGCTGTCAAATTAATTTTTTTTTTTTGTTCTATTTGTTTTCACCTTTTAATATGACAGAACTGACGAAAACGCGGTGCTTCCCAAAAAAACATCATGGTTTTAAAATAGGAAAAAGAAAAATCTTTGAAAAATTCGATTTTAAGTTTTGAATAAGCCTGAGACGGGCACAGAGAACGAAAGTTATTTTCATTCTGAAGTCCTCAGTACTTTGATGAACAAATTATTCATTTTTCCAAAATTTTTTAATAATTTCTGATGCTGAATCAGAGTCAGATAATCAGTAAATTATATAAATTTGTAATAATGATGGAGTGAAATGAAATACAAGTTCTGATAACTTATTAACGATTTATATTAATTTTTAAGCAATAGAAATTTGTTGAGGATAAAGCTGTTGGGAGAGTTATGTTGGTTTCTGTTTGACAAGTCACATTATTTAAGTAGTTCCGAACTTAGGATGTGTTTTGGTTTGAAATTTATATTCAAGCGTGTTAATTTGTTAACCGTAGCCTTTAAAGGCTTTAATTGTAAATTAAATAATCATATTATGTCCTATTACATCATTAGGACAATATAGTTACGAGAGGAATGAATTTTAAAGAGGGAAAGGGGGGGGGGTATAATACTAAAAACAAGAATTGATCAAAGTTTATGAATTTTTCACTGCTGAGAATCATATGTGAATAAGATACTAATTATATATTAGGATATTACTATGATAATGAGATTATTATCTTAGAACATTACTAGAATATTTATTATAGGATTTATACAATTAATTCGCATGTATTATACAACTATAATAAGGTTATAGTTATATAATAAAATATATATTAATCAATCTTAGTCAATACATAATATTGGTATATAATCAGTTGATAATATGACATAATATATAATATATAATCAATATGATTTACGGTTAATGTATGATATATAATCAATAGATTAATATTAATTAGTATTAATCAATATTAATAAGTAATTTAAATGTTATTAATATTAATAAATTATATTACTCAATAGAAAAAATAGCCCACTTCACAAGCCTTTTGAAAAAAATAAACGAACAGCCCCTATTTTTTTAATGGTGTCAACTATAGCCTAGTTAAAAAATGAGTTATGATTGGTCCTTTTGTTTTGGAGGGTATCGTACTGAAATGTACATCTACATTGTACCAGAACGCATGTTTAGGGTGAGGGGGTAGGCCCGGATCCCCGCTAAATTCGAAGTTTTCCAAAATTTCTGGATTCTTTTTACTCGAATTATCAATTTTTTTTTAATTACTGTGCACACCAAATAAACTTCCTAAGTACTTCCTAAGTACTAAATTACTGACACATATGCATATATACACTCTAAATGAGTAAATGTGTATGAACCTATTCATGTATAAATTACTTCTTGAAAACGGCTCCAATTTTTTTTTTTTCCAAATCGGAAGCCTGGTATTTTCTGGCATGAAGAAACGATCTAGATAAGTTAAAAGTTTGAGAAAATTAGCTTAGAGTATTAATTTTGAATGCAAAATCATATGAGTGACGTCATATCTATATATTTCAAGAGCAAACATTACGTTATTTTACGGCCGCATCGTTTTTTAAGTATTTATGACGCATGCATACAAAATTACAAAGATGACAAACTGCTTTGAATAGCTAAAGAAAAGGGCATGGAAAAAGCAACAGTAAAAACCACATTGAATTGAAAACGAAAATGTTGCACAACACAAAGAGTCCATTGATTTTGAATTAAAATCAAGTATTTTCCAATAGGAATCAAGATATGGCTAATTGTAGAAAAGGCCAAGACAGATAGTCCGAGTAATTGAGAGGCAAATCTGGGATAAGGCCTTTTTAGGATTATATGAAAATGATATGATTTCATTAGTTGATAGATAAGTCTATCTATCATCCATCCATAGGTCATTCCTAGGGCAGAACTAAGGTAGATAGTCATAGAATTAAGGGATGAAAGATTGGATTTCTTTTGGGTTGTCGCGTGACGGACGAAGTCTACTGGACTTGTAGGAAAAATCTGGGACTGAATTTGGTTAACTTACAGGCGGCGAACAAGTAAAACCTAAACCTATAGGCTTGGTCGCTTCTAGTCTTGCGGTTGGAAGACAAAGCAAAACTAAATGGAATGAAGGAACGTATTAATTTAGCATGTGTGAGTCTGTGAAGGATAAACAGGAAGGATGAATCAATTTCTAGTATCTACGAAACGTGCCAAATTACGCATGACGACAAAATGACTCCAAACAGGTAAAGAAAAAGGCAAGGGACAAGAAAGAGTAAAGTCACATTGAATTGCAAGTGAAAATGTGGCTAAAACTATAGAATAATACTATAAATATACTATTGCATAATTCAGAAATTACAATGGAATTAGCAGCATGTTATATTAACTTTGCTAAGGAATAAACATGAAGGTGGAACTGAATTCATTTCAGAGTTTCTTAATTCAATTGGAATCGCTGATTAGCCACCCTGCGACTTAAAACTAAAGAATGGATGATTATGCCGATGCGTAGTTTACATATTTCAGATGAAAAAGGCAATGGGACATTCCCGGTTGCTTTTGAATCATATAACAACGCAATTAAATCAAAAATATAACGACTGGGAAAAGCTGCAAAATATTTTTTGTCATTTATGACGTAATGCAAAATTATATACGATTTTGAATTAATCAGGACAGCTAAGACAAAAGGCATGGAAAATGAATGAGATAATGATGCACAAAAATGAAAGGGAACAAGCCCTGTGGCTAGAAGACGTGTGACAAGAAGCATCATTACGAATCCTAAATGAAAACAATACACCAAGAAATCTGTAGTTAGAATATCCTCGACAAGGATTATCAAATTGAATCTTAAATGAAATCTTCGGTTAGAAAAAAAACAATAGCGAGAATCACAACGAGTACGAAGATAAAACAAATCTTACAAAATGAATTATTCTTAGATACATGAACCGAAAGGGGGAATTGAATTTACACCAGACTTTCTCAATTCAACTGAAATTACTGACTTGACCCATCATCACGTAAAACTAAAGAATAACACGATGACTGTCCTAATGCATAATTAGAGAATCAAATATACACAAGCCTACCACTTGCTGAGCGACTGGGTAGGAATGAAGCTTGAGCTCTCAGTACTATATGTATGTAACCAGCTTTATAAAGAAAATACTTTGTTTAGTTTTAGAAAACATCGACAAAGAATAACATTTAAAATGTTATCACTGTTCTTATTATGCTGCATTTTTATTGTATTCATTAATTTTTATTATATAGATATTTATTTAAATAGATTTCTATTCAAACGCAACAAACAATATATAATATATCAATTATGTTTACTAGATTTATTAATGAAATATAAACCATTTTATGATAAGACATGACGATTTTTCATTATTCTTTGTTTTTCTTGAGAATTATTATCAATAATATTCCAAATATAAATTAATGCTATAAGTATTAGTTATTGTCAAATTTGGTTGTGTTTCAAGATGATCCACCTAACTCAAATAAAATAATATTAAATGATGTATAAAATTAGTATTAACATTATATTAATATTTATATTATTATTATTTATTTTGAGTATATATTATAATATATACTCGTTATTATATATCATTGCTTATTTTATGTATTATTACATTTTATTATTATATTATATAAAAAATTACTAAAATATAATTATTACATAATATGATAATTATATTGATATAATATTTCAAAATAAAAAAATGAAATAAGTTATCTAAAGTCTACCAAAAAGTGGTTCATATTTCGTATGCTTTTGTCGATCCTTGCCCTTTTATAACCTTAAATGACAATAAGCCATCAATTTGCCGACTGATGTGGTTCCCATAGGGAACGCATTCCTTAATTACCCAATCCATATCTTCCTGTTAGGGGTCAATAGAGGCTTTTCTTGGCAACTTTCAAACTAATTTTGGAAGTCTAATGAAGGTCGGCTGACGTGGGCAAGTGGGTGGATTTGAGATCCAGAACCACACCTTGATGACGTCAACAGTTGAAAGACAAACATGTCTTGTCTTCAAGAATCAGTTTTAACTGATGCCAAAGACTGGCTTTCTATTCCTTATCAACATCAGAAGTGGCAGTTTACGGCTGCCAAAGTAGCCTTATGCCTTCAGTGTATTATTTATCTTTTTTACTGATGTTTTCCTGGCCACTTTGTATGATTAAATAAAAAAAACAAGTTTTTTAAACTGAAAGTAAGGAGCGACATTAAAACTTAAAACGGACAGAAATTATTCCATATATGAAAGGGGCTGTCCCCTCCTCAACGCCTCGTTCTTTACGCTAAAGTTTTTCATTGTTTTAAAAAATAAAGTTGTGAGACAGAGTCAAACTTTAGCGCAAAGAGCGAGGCGTTGAGGAGGGGACAGCCCCTTTCATATACGGAATAATTTCTGTTCGTTTTAAGTTTTAATGTCGCTCCTTACTTTCAGTTTAAAAAACTTGTTTTTTTTTATTTAATTTCTGATCGTTTTTTAGTTAATGTAGCTTTTATTTTGGCTCACCGTCATTGAATAAGTAAACAAAATTTGCATAAAAATTTTACTTTTCTTTTACTAAATGGGTGTCTCTAAATTTGGTTATGACGTAATTTACAAATTAACTTACGTAACTAACTTCTATATTCGTATATTTTTCTTCTGGCAAAAAATACAAAGTTGCAGATTTTTGCAGATATGAGCTTGAAACCTATGTAATAGGGTTTTCTGATACGCTGAATCTGACGGTGTGATTTTCGTTAAAATTCTTTCACTTGTAGGGGATGTTTCCCCCCTCTTTAAAAAATCGGGTAAATTTTCTCAGGTTCGTAGCCTTTGATGAGTAATACTAAACTTAATAAAATTTATATATTTAGAATCAGCATTATAAAACACACTCTTTTGAGACATTTATTAACATCAAAATTCCGTTTTTAAAAGTTTCGATTACTATTGAGCCGTATCGCTTGTTTTTTTTATTGTTTCTTTTTTATTACGTATATGCTATTACGTATATGAGGGGGTTTCTCCCTTAGTCAGTATTACGCTCTTTACGTTAAAAGTTAAAAAAAAATGATTCACAAACCCCTGAATCACAAAGGCCGTTTAATTAGAATAGATAGCTCTTTTGAAAGCACTAAAAAAAAAAACTGTAGCGTAAAGAGCGAGGCATTGACTTGGGGGAGAACCCCCTCACATACGTTATAATTTCTGTTCGTTTTAAGTTCTAATGTTGCTTCTTACTTTCAGTTGAAAAAACTTGTTTTTTATATTTAATTTCTCATCGTTTTTAAATAATGCTTGGAAATCCGGCGCCCCCTTCATAGAAATGTCCCTTACCCCAAATTAACATCCTCCACGGAAAGACTCTCCAGAGTAACCCCCTCCTCTAGCCCCCCCCCCTCCAGAAAAAAAAAATCCTTCCTGAAAATGTCTGTATACTTCCCAATAACCAATAAATAATGCTGGCAAGTCCAGCGCCCCTTCATGGCAATTTCCCTTCCCCCATGAGAACTTCCTTCATGGACGGATCCTCCAACATAACCCCCGACCCACCCCCCACTACCAGAAAAAAAAACCTCCTGAAAACTTCTGTATACTTCCCAATAACCAATACTATATGTTAACATTGGGTAAAGTTCATAACTTTTAGCCCTCCCCCTGTGGACTTTGGGGGATTAAGTCATCCTAAAAGACATATTTATCATATTTTCGGCCATGCTGAACAAAATGGCTATCTCAAAATTTTGATCGGGTGACTTTGGGAAAAAAATAAGCGTGGGAGGGGGTCTAGTTGCCCTCCATTTTTTTGGACACTTAAAAAAGGCACTAGAACTTTTAATTTCCGTTCCAATGAGCCCTCCTACGATATTCTAGGACCACTGGGTCGATACGATCACCCCTGGGAAAAAAAAAACAAAACAAACAAATAAACGCGCATCCATGATCTTTCTTCTGGCAAAAAATGCAAAATTCCACATTTTTGTAGATGGGAGCTTGAAAGCTCTACAGTAAGTTTTCTCTGATACGCTGAATATGATGGTGTGATTTTCATTAAGGTTCTATAACTTTTAAGGGGTCTTTCCCCCTTTTTTCGAAAATCAGCCAAATTTTCTCAGGCGCGTAACTTTTGATGGGTAGCACTAAAATTGATGAAAATTATATATTTGAAATCAGCATTGAAATCTGATTCTTTTGATGTATCTATTGGTATCAAAAACCCGTTTTCTAGAGTTTTCGCTTACCATTGAGCCGGGTCGCTCCTTACTTACAGTTCGTTACCACGAACTGTTTGAAAGGAGTGGTCGAGAAACTTCGTATGAGGCTAATTTGACGGAAAAATGTTAAGTTCTTGTTTGCTTTAAGGATTCCAAAGTGAATGGAAGGCAACCAGTCTCCCTCCCATGCTCATTTTTGGTACCTGCCCTCCGATAGCCCCCAAAGAAATCTAATCTAAACTTTGATTTTGCTGTATTGTTCAAAATAGTCTAACGAGCCAATAAATATGTTTTCAGGAATGACATGACTTTTACAGCCCCAGAGGAAAGGGCTTAAAAAAAATTCAAATTACCAACTGTTTACTTATTTTTATTTCGAAAAAATTTCTGATATCTCCTTGGAAATATTGGCAGGATCGGCATAATTAAATATTTTTCAATCAGATTGAATCTTTCAAGGATCGTTCCTTAAGCAAAGGGAACCTCGAAGTTTTTTCGCCAGGTATGGGTCTTACGGGCTCAATAATCGGCCACATAACTTATTGGATTTTATTGCCTTGAAACCTTATCCCCTTAAAAAAAGGGGTCCTAATCTGTAAAAAATATTGATTTGTCCAAGCTAAGGCCAAAGAACAAACCCAAAATCTTTTTTTCTTGACAGTTCAAAATTTAATCCGTTAGCCATAGGTTCAAAGGAGCCCTATTTAAAAATAAAAATTAGGCTAGGGGCTAAAGCCCTCAGAAATGAGGCAGAAAAAAAGGGTAAAATAAATTTTATTTTCCAATTAGTCTGGAACGTGTATTTCCTAGTCCTTTGGACAAAGAGAATCAATTGTATAAAAAAATAAAGATATATTCTTTTAACAGGAAGTTGGTCCCCTAAGATGCTGAGAGCGTCTTTTTTACGAATTAAATAAAAAAAAAACAATTTTTTTTAACTGAAAATAAGGAGCGACTTTAAAACTTAAAACGAACAGAAATTATTCAGTATATGAAAGGGGCTGCCCCCTCCTGAACACCTCGCTCTTTACGCTAAAGTTTCTTATTGTTTAAAAAAAATAGAGTTGTGATAGATAGATAGATAGATAGATAGATAGATTTATTTTCCATATATCAGTATAATAATTACATAACAATCTACAAATCCCCACAAAGGCTTCTTGGCCTGTAGGAGGGGGACTATGAAAAGATCACATAAACATTAAACATTAAAACGCTTTACATTTAAACAATATAAACATAACATTAACTTTTAAACATATAAACATAAGCATTTTAACTCTTAGCATGTAAAGCATTTGCTTCATAAAATGGAGAAAAAAAAACAAAAAGAAACAAGGAGAGTTCACTAAATAAGCTTTATCAAACTACAATGAATCACAAAAATTAAATGAAAAAACTATTGCCAGCAGGCAAAAGTAAAGAAAATTAATCACATGAAAACAAACATTTTTTTACTGGTCAAACAGTTCGTGGTAACGAACTGTAAGTAAGGAGCGACCCGGCTCAATGGTAACCGAAACTCTAAAAAAAGGAGTTTTGATACCAATAGATACATCAAAAGAATCAGATTTTAATGCTGATTTCAAATATATAAGTTTCATCAAGTTTAGTCTTACCCAAAAGTTACGCGCCTGAATTAATTGGCTGATTTTATAAAAAAGGGGAAAGACCCCCTAAAAAATATAGAACCTTAATGAAAATCATACCGTCATATTCAGCGCATAAGAGAACCCTACTGTAGAGGTTTTAAGCACCTATCTACAAAAATGTGGAATTTTGCATTTTTTGCCAGAAGAAAGATCACGGATGCGTGTTTGTTTGTTTTTTTTTCCCAGGGGTGATCATATCGACCCAGTGGTCCTAGAACAGCGTGGGAGGGCTCACTGGAACGGAAATTAAAAGTTCTAGTGCCCTTTTTAAGTGACAAAAAATGGAGGGCAACTAGGCCCCCTCCCACGCTCATTTTTTCCCAAATTCACCCGATCAAAATTTTGAGATAGCCATTTTGTTCAGCATGGTCGAAAATATGATAACTATGTCTTTTAGGATGACTTAATCGCCGGAAGTCCCCAGGGGTAGGGCTGAAATTTATGAACTTTGCCCAATGTTAACATATAGTATTGGTTATTGGGAAGTATACAGACGTTTTCAGGGGGGATTTTTTCTGGTAGGAGGGGGGGGGGTTGGGAGTTATATGGAGGATCTTTCCATGAAGGAAGTTTTCATGGGGGAAGGGACATTGATATGAAGGGGGCGCCGGATATCCCATCATTATTAAAGAAAAAGATACTTTACTTTTATTTATAACAGGGACTAGACGCTGCCCTGCCTCACCTGACATCCATAACTTCTCTAACAGAAGTTTTCCATGAGGCAGGGTTATGTGCAACGGCTTTGACCTGGTACAGCCCATCACTGTTCCAGAGCCGACCGAAGAGGCGGAAGCCTCCAAGTGGCTTTATGTCGTTTTTCATCGCTGACCACCAATGTTTCTTTTGGCCCCAGGATGACGCTTCCAATATTCAAGCGGCTCTGCTTTCCATAACTTCTTTCCCTTTAAGTTAAAATTATCAACATTCATCAAAAGCCCAAATAATTTATAGAAAAACAACAGACAAACTAATTTAGAAGGATGGCTATGCAAAAACTGCACTTGAAGGAATAACTATTATAAGTGCATTTATGGATTTTGCGTAGAAAGCTATAAAATTGTTTCGGCTTAAGATATGTTTTGTTTTATTTTGGACGACTGAAACATATCATAGGCAGTGCAATAGCGCTGCCTAAGTAAAGAACAATGTTGGAACAATGTATTATTTTTTTTTTTTCTTAGACCAGGCATTTCGTATCGAGGGAGTTGTCGTAGACTCTTCAAAGATGGCTTATTCGATTGGAAATTGGAATGGCTAGTGCACTTTTTAATAGTCAAATGTGATTGGAAGGCAACTAACGCCCCTTCCAAGCCCACCATTTCCCCAAACACATCCAATCAAAATTTTGAGATAGCCATTTTGTTCAGCGTAGTTGATTTCCAATTAGAGATTATGTTTTTGAGGAGGGACACTCCCCAACAGTCCTCATAGCAAGGGTTGTAAGTTATGCCCTGGGGGCATATAAGGTTTTTATAGAAAGCTTTGTCGTAAAAACTTCAAAAGGGCTCATTCGATTGGAAATTCAAAGGGCATTTAATAGTCGGGATTGATTGGAAGGCAACCAACCCCCCTCTCACGCCCACCTTTTCCGCGAATACATCCAATCAAACATTTTGAGATAACCATTTTGTTTAACGTAGTTGAAAGTTCTGGAAATTAGGTGTGTGAGGATGACAACCCCTTCACAGACCTCAGGGCAAGGGTTGTAAGTTATGCCCTTGGGGTATATAAGGTTTTTATAGAAAGTGCTGTCGTAGAAACTTCAAAAAGGGCTCATTTGACTGGAAATTGAAACGGCTAGTGCCCTTTTTAATAGTCAAAAGTAATTGGAAGGCAACTAACACCCTTTCCACGCCCACCATTTATCCAAACACATCCAATAAAAATTTTGAGATAGCCATTTTGTTCAAAGTAGTTGAAAAGTCTGGAATTTATATCTTTGAGGGTGATCCTCCCCCACGGTCCTCACGATAAGGGTTGTAAGTGATGTTCTGGGGGCCTATAAGGTTTTTATTGATAGCTTTGTCATAGGAACTTGAAAAAGGGCTCATTTGATTCAAAATTCAAAGGGCTAATGCCCTTTTTAATAGTCGAGTGTGATTGGAGGGCACCTAACTCCCCTCTCACGCCGACCTTTTTCCCAACACATCCAATCAAAATTTTTAGATAGCTCCACCATTTTTTTCCACCCTCCCATTTGCCCATTATGTTTGAAAACTAAATGTTGCCTTAAGATTAAATCAAAATGCACTGTGTTAATGATAATTCCCAATAAGGCATCTCAGCAGTATCCCAAGAACAACTGAGGGTAATTTGTTCAAACTTTCGGGGCTACTTCTGCTCTTAAAATTTAACCAAATCATAATAGCGTAAGTGTATCCAAGCTATCAAAGAAAGTAAACAGATTTTTTTGCGAAAGGTATCAAGTTTTCTATTTCAGGTCAACTAGAGGAGGTATGAAACTAAATTAAACACTACTATTTGTGTCCAGATTTTTAAAAGGGTGTACGTTGTTATAAATTGCTGAAAATTTTTCTCCGGCATACAAATAGCAGGCCAAACTATATAAAAGATTTAAAGTATTATTTTCTTTTCCCCTGAAAAGACTATGTCAATCTAAAACGAACAGAAAGTAACTAAAAAAACCTTTTACCACAAACTAAGTTCTGATCGAAACGAGCAGAAATTAACATGAGTAGGGTTCTAAACCCTATGCCTTCCCAAGGCCAGAACATGATTTGCGCTTTACTGAAAAAAAAAAATGTGCATTGTCAGTTTAATATACATATACTGATATTTAGCAATCAAAATGTTAATATTATTTGATTTATTAAAGTTATAAAAGTAAAACAAACATTTATATTTTTTCACTAAAGGGCAAACTATGTTTCTAGCCTTGGCAAAGCATAGGGGTTTTGAGCCCTACTCAAGTTAATTTCTGCTCGTTTCGAGTTTTACTCCGATATTTATTTTAATTTCTACTAGAAAACTTGTTTCAGCAAATAATTACCTTAAAAATAATCCATAACATCCAAATTTTACAAAAAAAAACTGATTTAAAAAAAAAAGTTCTCAGAAACCCTAGGGCACCACAGAAAGTACTGGGAAGTATAAGGAGAGTGATTTCATTAACTAAGATGAATTCAAATAACTAAAAGGAAAAATTTGGAAGAGGTATAATGTAGATCGTACAGGGGCTCCTTGAGACACGTGATTTATTTTAATGACTCTTAGGGGAGAGAATGATGAGAAACCTTGCTTGAAGGATATAGCAAATGCAATTATTTTTTTTATTATTATTATTTAATTGTCATCCACGCTATACAATAGTGTAATATTTGGAGTAAGACATAAGAAAAACATAAAATAATATGTATATCGGAAAAAACACATAGAAACTACTCACAGAGTAATAGGTAAAAACTAATGAAAAAGGTAGAACAAGGGAGAAAAAAAGAGAAAAAACAAAAATAAAAGTATTGAAAAAGAGAAATGAGAAAAAAAAACAAAAAACTCACAATTGAAAAAATCTTATCAAGCGGTGATTTGGAGAAATAGAAATACGAACATAAGCTGTTAAAGTACATGTAACGAATTATGCAACACTGCAATTTGCTTTCATCAAACAACTGCATAGACGTTTGATTATTCTTACTAATTTGCTATTTAGAAATTGATATTCTTTCGTGCAGACAATTCTGAGCAAGATTCAAACGGAACAGTAATTTCTCAAATAATAGCTCACACAAGTGACAATGTAACACGTTTTCTATCGTTATTCAGAATGTAACGATTTCTTCGAGTTAAGTAGTTTCTAAGCATAAATAAACCAATCAAGCAATGTAGCAATTAGCTTTCAGTACTAACTGGAAAGACGTGCTGATTATTCCTATTAATTTAATCTTCTAAGAAATCGATTCCCTTCGTGCCAAAACTGTAGAGCACAATTTAAGTGGAATGGTAGCTTCAGAAATGTAACAAATTTGAGATACGGGAATTTCATTGCATGTAGGCTATTTGACCATTAAAGGGGCTATATGTACACCTTAAGAAATGATGTAGCCTATAGTTATTGTAAAATGTTTTAAACTTGTTTTTACAATTTAATAGCCTAAGATTTCTTAATGGAGAGTGGGAAAATTAAATTGATACCAAATTGGTAATGCAAAACATTCCAAATTTTGCTGTAGACTCAGAACTAAAAAAAGGTGACGTCCAATTATCCTTCTCAATTATGTAATTGATTAGATTATTGAGAGAGTTGTCAGCATACACGAAGAAATAATAGTCGGAAAGGTGTTCATATCACTGACTTAGACTATGCTGATGACATTGCCCACGCTGAGAATGATCTACTGGACGCCCAAATGATTATGAACAAAGTTGTATACTACAATGCCATGGTTGGATTAACCCAACCAAGACCAAAGTTATGTATTCCAATTCCTAGAGTCCTCTTCCATATCCCTAGACGGCAAACAGCATTGAGCAGGTTAAATACTTTGTCTACCTTGGATCCCTTGTGGAATTGGAGGGGGGATCTGACCAAGAAATTGAAAGGCGTATCTACCTAGCCTTTGTAAGCTTTTCCAGCTACAAAAAAAATCATTATGAAAGTGTCAAAGCATAAGCCTCACTACTAAAACTAGAGTCTAAGAGACGATCGTCAGAAGTCTTATCCTATATAGGTGCGAGATATGGGCTCAAAGCTCAAAGCTCAAAATAGTAATAAGCTCAAAGTCGTTGATCACGGCTTCCTTCGTCGTATCAACACAGCAAACGCCTTGAACGAGTATCCAGCAAGGAGATCCTTGAGCGCAGCAAACAAAAAACTACCCAGTCTCGGATTTGCAGAGAGACCAATGGCTCGTATGGCTGGACCATTGTCTACGCCGTGAAGACTTTCGATGCATCTTGAAGTCTGCTAATAAAGCACAGCCGCTTGAATATTGGAAGCGTCATCCTGGGGGCCAAAAGAAACATTGGTGGTCAGTGATGAAAAACGACATAAAGCCACTTGGAGGCTTCCGCCTCTTCGGTTGGCTCTGGAACAGTGATTGGCTGTACCAGGTCAAAGCCGTTGCACATAAACCTGCCTCATGGAAGACTTCTGTTAGAGAAGTTATGGATGCCAGGTGAGGCATGGCAGCGTCTATTCCCTGTTATAAATAAAAGTAAAGTAAGTAACCGCATTCTAGGATAGCCAAGAGCCTCAGATCTATAAACTTGCTACCCCCAATACCCTCCTATGCCCCCAGCAAGAGGTACTGATCCTCACAAACATTGGCCTTGAGATATTTATCTGCGTCATACAAACTACTGTAAATACGGGAGCATTAGACCCTTGTCAATATCGACATACGCATTGAAGCATATAATAAACCAATGTTTTTTCGATCGGTATAACGACCAAAGTGACACCCTAGACACCAATGGTGCTTTATTTAAAAAAAAAAGCAAATAAAGCACTGTTGTCGTCGAGTGGCTTGATGCCGTAATGAGCTGTTAGTAGCATTAATATTACTTAATCCAGCTCAATTAATTTTCCTGTTGAGTCTCCAACCAGAGTTCAACCTGTAAACACCTATTTGGTTTATGCCTTTCTGCATTAAACTCAGTTAATTCAGTGACATAGTTGATTAACTGTAACCTTACTTCCGGATTTTGCCACCAGCCATCAGGTGAATTGAACTTTTTAACCCTTTATATTAACCAACCAAATGATTAAAGGACAACCAATTCAGTGACAAAGTTGACTAACTGTGACCTAACTTCCGGATTTTGTCACCAGCCATCAGGTGAATTGAATTTTTTTTAACCCTTTATATTAATCAACCAAATGACTAAAGGACAACCAAAGGACTTTAAGAGAGTGTGTCCTGAGTGTAGATTAAGGGCAACAATCAATTGCCTGGTATGTAGTACATGAACTCTTCCATTCATGAGCAATGTGCGGGGATAGAACGTTCCCAGTGGAATAAGAACTGGTTATGTTTGGATTGTTCCTCGAAACAAAACATCACCAAAAATCAAGAATATACCTCCCCTAATTCTTCGAAAGCTAATGATACCCCACGACGCCGATTGTCAGGAATAAATTCTTCAAAAGCTAGCGATACCCCACGACGCCGATTGTCAGAAATAAATTCTTCCTTAAAAGAAATTTTAGATGATATCAGGTTGTCCCCCTTGCCCAAAGGGATGGTAAAGCTTTCATTGCAGCCCAAAGCGAGTGTCAGACTACTCCCCTACCAGTATTAACCAGTGTTGCCAGTTGCCAGACTGATTTTCTGCTAGAAACTAAAGATGCCATTACCCAGACAGATTTTGAATATAATTGTGAGCCTTCTAATGATGCCTCCTGCCAGACTGAAAATTTTCCTTGTGGCAATTGTGATTCCAGCCCCCTATGTGACCTTCCCTCCCCTCCCTTTTAGTGCTAAAAAAAAAACTCGAGTTCGTTACCAACGAAATTTCTACTTTCATTGATCTTAGGGGGAATATAATTAAGAACACACTTAAGTCTGTGAATACGAATAAAAAAAAAAAAACGCCAATTTGAAACCAACTGCAATTCAATCCACAAGCAACAATTCCCAACACATGAATATTAATGAAGCAAGTGTCAACTCAAATATGAATTTGATCGGTCACCTAGTTTCCAGAGGTCAGTGACAGCTTAAATGATAACTCAATCAATATTCCAGATCCAGAGGTCAGTGACAATTTAAGTGTGAACTCAGCCAATATTCCAGTTCCAGGGGTCAGTGACAACTTGAGTATTATTAGTAAATCGGTTCCTGAAGCCAAATCAGGGAAGAATTCTATTGCCTGCCGTTTTCACTTGGCCAACAAGTGTATAAAAAAGAGTGATTGTACCTTTGTTCACCCTTGTATGTCTTTTTTAACTACTGGTCACTGTAACGACAATTATTGCTCCCTTTCCAATTCCAAACCCTGCCATAAATTTCAAAGTGGCCTTTGTTTCGAGACTAAGTGCATGTTATTACATTTGAAAAACAGGGATTATCGTGCTATAGCCAGGCGCAGTAAAATTTTTAATAGTAAAATAGTTACAAGTTCTCAATCAACCCAAAAGCGGAGCCCCCTTCATTCAATTAATAAAATTAGCTCACCAGCGCATACTCTTCCTTTGTTATCTCAAATCCACCCTGCTCACTCAAAAACTTCCACCTTTACCACCCAGAAAAAAAAATCCATATTCCCAGCAAAATCCCTTCCCTCTTAACACTCCAGTTAACCCCTCCCAAGTTGAACCCCCTGAAAATACCACCGTCTTATTTCCCTCCCATATTTTCCCGCCTCCGACCCATGCGTTTAATCCCTCGTGCCCACCCTACCAGGGTGACTCAGGTCTGAGACCTTTTGCATTTAATAATTGTCTTGTATTAAATCCTAATTGTTCGCACTTCCCGACAACTGAAAACAAGTCGCACCTTCCTCATCATGCTTCGGCTGTATCCTCGCCCTCCCCTCCACCTCCAAATCCCCAAGGTAAATCCTTCTCTTACCCTACTTCTCCGCAGCATCATAATATTAAATTGAAACCCCACCCAGGAAATTCTCAAACACACCAAGTATCCCTGTCGAAATTCCCCAATCGGTTTGTTTTTTTCCCAAAACTTTTAGTTACTAATGCCGACAGTCTTAATTTTGAAAAGCTTACTGAACTCGAGGGGCTTTCAGAATCAAACCTAATCGATATTATAGCTATTACGGAAGTACAGTCCCACGACCCAGGGTCGTCCCTGCGCCTGACAAATTATTCAGAGTTTATTAAATTCCGTCCTTTAGACCACCCACTTGGAAAAAAAGGTGGCGGTGTTTTGTTCTTTACTAAGAGTAACCTTTACCCAAAGGTTATTCGAGTCCCTAGTTTATCCGAGTACGATGAAATCCTCTGGCTAAGTATTAGACCAAAAGTTCTCCCTCGTCCATTTAATATTATTGCAATAGCCGTTTTCTATTATTCCAGTAGAAAAGGGGGTCCGACTCGCATTGCCCACCCCTGCTGCCACCTACAACTTTTTTTACATAATTTATTCAAGGATTATCGATCGAGTCTAATGGGATCAAGGTCAATCGATCTGTTGTTGTTTGGCCACGTGTAATGACATGAGGGGTGATTTACATAATCGCTAGGGGAATGTATTGATTCACGAAGGGGAATTAAGAAACAAACATGGCTTCTTTGTTGTTTGGCTAGCCTAACCTGAGAAATTGATTTACATAATCGGCGGGGGAATTATTGATTCACGAAGGGGGAATTAAGAAACATTATGGTTTCTTTGATCTTTAGGCTAACCTAACCTGAGAAATTGATTTACATAATCGGCGGGGAATTATTGATTCACGAAAGGGGAATTAAGAAAACATTATGGCTTCTTTAATCTTAGGTCTGAGGGATAAAACGTTCTTTAGGTCAGAGAGAAAAATTAATATTCTATTTTTAAATAGGGCTTCATTGATCTTTAGTGTCAGGAATTAGAAATGACATCACTTGTTATCTTGGAATTATGTGGGTGTCTAAAGAGATAGAAATTCTATTTTAAATACGGCTTCACTGAGCTTTAAGTCGCAGAGATAAATTGATATTCTAACGAAACCTTAATAGTATAGCTAGGAACATTTATGAGATGAAGAGATTAACGTAGGAAAGGGTTTCCTAGAAATTTGAAATGTGAAAGCACTGAGATGCCAAAAACAAAAGGAACACGCTGAGATTACTTTTAGGGATTATTTGGGTGAAACGGTTTTAGACATTTTAGGGAATTATTTCGGCGAAACAGTTAGAGACATTTTAAAAGATGATTTTAGAAAAGGTTTAGAAGAGGTTTCGAGTGTGGTCGTTACAGTAAACAAGTTCTATTTGAACAGTGTCGTGAGGTCCTCTACCCAACCCCAAAGGGCCCCGATCGCTCTACCCCGACCAAAAGGGCTCCGATCCCCATACCCCAATCCCGAAGGAACCCCCGGTCCCCAAAGGTTCCCCGGGCTCCCACCCGGCCCTCCAGACCCCCAAAGGCCCTCCCCGGGCCCCCAAAGAGTCCCCTCCATATTTTTTAATACTTTTTTTAAGGCTTTATTATATCTTTTCAGAACAAGTTATTTTCTTAATGTCCATCCTAAAGCCATTTTACAAGTTGAAATGGGCGAAACCGTTTTAGGCATTTTAGGGAATTATTTTGGCGAAACAGTTAGAGACATTTTAAAAGATGATTTTAGAAGATGTTTTAGAAGAGGATTTGAGGGTGAAACTCTGTGGTCGTTATGATACACAAGTTCCATTTGAACAGTGTCGTGAGGTCCCCTACCCCAATCCCAACGGCCCCCGGTCCCTCTAATGCCCATCGAGCCCCCAAAGACCACCGGAACCCCATCCCCCCCATTTTTTAAAAATTATTTTTGAATTTTTTTAACCTGGTATTTTTTTAACTTTTTTACGTACCTTAAAATGACATGAAATATGCTTACGGCTCTACCAATCGTACACTGTGCTTGTTCATAGACACGACGCGGCTTTCCCACTGGTACTCTATGTCAGGTTATCGACACTACCTAGTTTATTGCGTGCATTAAATTAGTATTTTTTACGCAGTGGAAGGATAAACACACAATTCATATCTGTAAAAAAGTGAAGATGAATTATTCGACGAAAGTATGTGCATATGAAAAAATCATCGTCGTGTTGAATGCTGACAAGGAGAAATACCTGAACTATGAAACGAGTGCAAGTGGTAACACTATTGGAAATGTATGCATGCGTTGTCATGACAGCGAGAAGTTAGATTTCTTTGGAGTACCCAAGAATTTCAATCGTGTAAACGGTGGATATGCGAGAGTAACATTAGCAGAGAAATTAGTGCTCAAAGAGAATGCAAGCTTAAAAATAATTGTCGATGATCAGGGACAACTCCTTGCTACTGTTGCTGGTAACACATTACCTGTTGATACATCCTATCATCATCTTTCCGGTATTAGCATTTTAAAGAGAACAAGAAGAAGACAAGCAAACTCCTGCAATAATGTCATTAATCATATCTTGTCAATATGTCAAAACTGCTATCTTTGTAAAAAATAATGTGACAATAGACAGTGAAATCGCAGGCAGAATAAAAAGGACATTAGAAGACAATATCATCAATGAATATAAAGATGAATTGACGGAAAGTAAAGCGCAAGTGTACTAATAATGTATAATAATGTATTTAACGTATTTTTATATTAATATTCTACATGTCGTTATTTCATTAAAAATATCTTATGCATTATTTTGTTAAGTGTTCATTATTTTTAGGGTATGCTAGAACGTCAAACGTTCAGAATATCTATTAAAAAGGTCAGAGATGTAAGAAAAAGAATTTTAGAGATAAAGATACTACTAGCAGGCTCAATTTTTCATAGAAGATAGAAAAGTTCAAGATCTCTTTTGAATTTTACCAAAGAACACAATTCAATTCTAATTTCACCAGAGAAAATAAAAAGCTTCCACTTCAGTTTTAAGTTCACCAAGAGATAAAAAATTTAAAGTTCACTTCTAAATTTTTTCCATAGAAGATAGGAAAAGTTATACTATGATTGTGATTATTTTCCATGAAGATAAAAAGTTTCATTTTAATTCTAAATTTTCTTAAATTCAATTCCGACCTTTCTCAAAGAGTCAAATTTAAAGTTCTATTCCAAATATTTTCCCGAAAGAAGAAAAGTTCAACTTTGATTCTGAATTTCCTCAATGAAAACGAAATAAGTTATTGATCATTTCTATTTTCCCAAAATAATATTAAAATTTTCCACTTCAGTTCAGATTTTTCTCAAACAGATGAAAAAATTTAAAATACTGTTCCAATTTTTTCATAGAAGATAGAAAAGTTCAAGTTCTCCTCTGAATTTTACCAAAGAACATAATTCAATTCTAATTTCACCAGAGAAAATAAAAAGCTTCCACATCAGTTTTAAGTTCACCAAAACATAAAAAATTTAAGTTCAGTTCTAAATTTTTCCATAGAAGATAGAAAAAGTTTATACTATGATTGTGATTATTTTCAATGAAGATAAAAAGTTTCACTTTAATTCTAAATTTTCTTAAATTCAGTTCCGACTTTTCTCAAAGAGATGAAAAAATTTAAAGTTCTGTTCCAAATATTTTCCCGGAAGAAGAAAAGTCCCAAGACATAAAAAAATTAAAGTTCACTTCTAAATTTTTCCGTAGAAGATAGGAAAAGTTATACTATGATTGTGATTATTTTCAATGAAGATAAAAAGTTTCACTTTAATTCTAAATTTTCTTAAATCTTAAAATGACATGAAATATGCTTACGGCTCTACCAATCGTACTCTGTGCTTGTTCATAGACACGACGTGGCTTTTCCCACTGGTACTCTATGGCAGGTTATCGACACTAGCTAGTTTTTTGCATGCATTAAATCTGTATTTTTTGCGCAGTGGAAGGATAAACACACAATTTATATCTGTAAAAAAGTGAAGATGAATTATTCGACAAAAGTATGTGCACATGATAAAATAATCGTCGTGTTGAATGCTGACAAGGACAAATACCTGAACTATGAAACGAGTTGCAAGTGGTAACACTATTGGAAATGTATGCATGCGTTGTCATGACAGCGAGAAGTTAGATTTCTTTGGACTATCGAAATCATTCAACATTGCTCAAGGTGGATATGTGAGAGTGAGAGCACCAGAGATGATAGTGCTAAAGGAGAATGCTAACTTAAAAATAATTGTCGATGATCGGGGACAACTCCTTGCTAATGCTTCTGGTAGCACGATACCTATTGATAGATCCTATTCCCATCGTTCTGGTATTAGCATTCAAATGAAAGCAAAGAGGAAAAGAAAGGCCTACTGCTGCACTAGTGTAATAAATCATATCATGTCTACCTGCCAGAACTGTTACCTGTGTAAAAATAATGTGAGAATAGACAGTGAAATCGCAGGCAGAATAAAAAGGACATTAGCAGACAATATCATCAATAAATATAAAGATGAATTGATGGAAAGTGAAGCGCAAGTGTACTAATAATGTATAATAATGTATTTAACATATTTTTATATTAATATTCTACATGTCGTTATTTCATTAAAAATACCTTATGCATTATTTTGTTAAGTGTTCATTATTTGTAGGGTATGCTAGAACGTCAAACGTTCAGAATATCTATTAAAAAGGTTAGAGATGTAAGAAAAAGAATTTTAGAGATTATGATACTACTAGCAGGCTCAATTTTCATAGAAGATAGAAAAGTTAAAATTCTCTTCTGAATTTTACCAAAGAACACAATTCAATTCTAATTTCACAGAGAAAATAAAAAGCTTCCACTTCAGTTTTAAGTTCACCAAGACATAAAAAATTTAAGTTCACTTCTAAATTTTTCCGTAGAAGATATAAAAAGTTATACTATGATTGTGATTATTTTCCATGAAGATAAAAAGTTTCACTTTAATTCTAAATTTTCTTAAATTCAATTCCGACCTTTCTCAAGAGTCAAAATTAAAGTTCTGTTCCAAATATTTCCCCGGAAGAAGAAAAGTTCAACTTCGATTCTGAATTTTCTCAATGAAAATGAAATAAGTTATTGATCAATTCTGTTTTCTCAAAATATTATAAAATTTTGCACTTCAATTCAGATTTTTCTCAAAGAGATGAAAAAATTTAAAATATTGTTCCAAATTTTTCTTAGAAGATAGAAAAGTTCAAGTTCTAATCTGAATTTCACCAAAGAACATAATTCAATTCTAATTTCTCCAGAGAAAATAAAAAGCTTCCACTTCAGTTTTAAGTTCACCAAGACATAAAAAATTTAAAGTTCAGTTCTAAATTTTTACATAGAAGATAGGAAAAGTTATACTATGATTATGATTATTTTCAATGAAGATAAAAAGTTTCACTTTAATTCTAAATTTTCTTAAATTCAGTTCCGACTTTTCACATAGAGATGAAAAAATTTAAAGTGCTGTTCCAAATTTTTCTTAGAAGATAGAAAAGTTCAAGTTCTCTTCTGAATTTTACCAAAGAACACAATTCAATTCTAATTTCACCAGAGAAAAAAAAAAGCTTCCACTTCAGCTTTAAGTTCACCAAGACATAAAAAAATTTAAAGTTCAGTTCTAAATTTTTTTTCCTTAGAAGATAGGAAAAGTTATACCATGATTGTGATTATTTTCTATGAAGATAAAAAGTTTCACTTTAATTCTAAATTTTCTTAAATTCAGTTCCGGCTTTTCTCAAAGAGATGAAAAAATTTAAAGTTCTGTTCCAAATATTTTCCCGGAAGAAGAAAAGTTCAACTTCGATTCTGAATTTTCTTAATGAAAATGAAATAAATTATTGATCAATTCTATTTTTCCAAATAATATAAAAAGTTTCCACTTCAGTTCAGATCTTTCTCAAAGAGATGAAAAAATTTAAAATACTGTTCCAAATATTTCTTAGAAGATAGAAAAGTTCAAGTTCTCTTCTGAATTTTACCAGAGAACACAATTCAATTCTAATTTCACCAGAAAAAATAAAAAGCTTCCACTACAGTTTTAAGTTCACCAAGACATAAAAAATTTAAAGTTCTGTTCTAAATTTTTCCGTAGAAGATAGGAAAAGTTATACTATGATTGTGATTATTTTCCATGAAGATAAAAAGTTTCACTTTAATTCTAAATTTTCTTAAATTCAGTTCCGGCTTTTCACATAGAGATGAAAAAAATTTAAAGTTCTGTTCCAAATTTTTCATAGAAGATTGGAAAAGTTATACTTTGATCGTGAATATTCAAGTTCTCTTCTGAATTTTACCAAAGAACACAATTCAATTCTAATTTCTCCAGAGAAAATAAAAAGCTTCCACTTCAGTTTTAAGTTCACCATGACATAAAAAATTTAAAGTTCAGTTCTAAATTTTTACATTGAAGATAGGAAAAGTTATACTATGATTGTGATTATTTCCTATGAAAATTAAAAGTTTCATTTCAATTTTAAATTTTCTCAAAGAAGTGAAGAAAAGTTCAACTTCGATTCTGAATTTTCTCAATGAAAATGAAATAAATTATTGATCATTTCTATTTTCCCAAAATAATATAAAAAATTTTCCACTTCAGTTCAGATTTTTCTCAAACAGATGAAAAAACTTAAAATAATGTTCCAAATTTTCCATAGAAGATAGAAAAGTTCAAGTTCTCTTCTGAATTTTACCAAAGAACATAATTCAATTCTAATTTCTCCAGAGAAAATAAAAAGCTTCCACATCAGTTTTAAGTTCACCAAGACATAAAAAATTTAAAGTTCAGTTCTAAATTTTTCCATAGAAGATAGGAAAAGTTATACTATGATTGTGATTATTTTCCATGAAGATAAAAAGTTTCATTTTAATTCTAAATTTTTCTTAAATTCAATTCCGACCTTTCTCAAAGAGATGAAAAAATTTAAAGTTCTGTTCAAAATATTTTCCCGGAAAAGAAAAGTTCAACTTCGATTCTGAATTTTCTCAATGAAAATGAAATAAGTTATTGATCAATTCTATTTTCCTAAAATAATATAAAATTTTCCACTTCATTTCAGATTTTTCTCAAAGAGATAACAAAATTTAAAATATTGTTCCAAATTTTTCATAGAAGATAGAAAAAATTATACTTTGATTGTGAATATTCTTCATGAAGAAATGGAGTTCCACTTTAATTCTAAGTTTTCTCGAAGAAGTGCAAAATGTACAAGTTCTCTTCTGAATTTTCTTAGAGAGGAGAAAAAAAAATTAGCTCAATTCTGAAATTTACCAATGAAAATGAAAAAAGCTTCCATTTCAGTTCATAATTTCTCAAAGACATAAAAATTTAAAGTTCAATTCTAAATTTTTCCATAGAAGATAGGAATGGCTATACTATGATTGTGATTATTTACCATGAAGATAAAAAGTTTCACTCTATTTCTAATTTTTCTTAAATTCAGTTAATTCATCTAACCACCAAAAACAATAGGTTAGGTTAGGTTAGGTATAAATAAATATTAATAAATAATTAGAAACATTTCTCCATGTTTAAGTTAGGCTAGGTTAGGTTAACTTATCATGAGCGCTCATGATAAGCTAACATAACCTAACTTAAACATGGTAAAAAGATTAAATTAGGTTAGGTTAGGCTAGATTAAGTTAGGTTAGGTTAAGTTAGGTTAGGTTAGCCTACGTACACGCGCGTACGTAGGCTAAACTAACCTAACCTAACTTAACCTAACCTAACTTTTCTAGGAACTTTTCTATCTTCTATGAAAAATTTGGAACAGTATTTTAAATTTTTTCATCTGTTTGAGAAAAATCTGAACTGAAGTGGAAAATTTTAATATTATTTTGGGAAAATAGAAATGATCCATAACTTATTTCGTTTTCATTGAGGAAATTCAGAACCAAAGTTGAACTTTTCTTCTTTTGGGAAAATATTTGGAATAGAACTTTAAATTTGACTCTTTGAGAAAGGTCGGAATTGAATTTAAGAAAATTTAGAATTAAAATGAAACTTTTTATCTTCATGGAAAATAATCACAATCATAGCATAACTTTTCCTATCTTCTATGGAAAAATTTAGAAGTGAACTTTAAACTTTTTATCTCTTGGTGAACTTAAAACTGAAGTGGAAGCTTTTTATTTTCTCTGGAGAAATTAGAATTGAATTATTTTCTTTGGTGAAATTCAGATTAGAACTTGAACTTTTCTATCTTCTAAGAAAAATTTGGAACAATATTTTAAATTTTTTCATCTCTTTGAGAAAAATCTGAATTGAAGTGCAAAATTTTATAATATTTTGAGAAAATAGAGTTGATCAATAACTTATTTCATTTTCATTGAGAAAATTCAGAATCGAAGTTGAACTTTTCTTCTTCCGGGGAAATATTTGGAAAAGAACTTTAAATTTGACTCTTTGAGAAAGGTCAGAATTGAATTTAAGAAAATTTAGAATTAAAGTGAAACTTTTTTATCTTCATGGAAAGTAATCACAATCATAGTATAACTTTTACTATCTTCTACGGAAAAATTTAGAAGTGAACTTAAATTTTTTATGTCTTGGTGAACTTAAAACTGAAGTGGAAGCTTTTTATTTTCTCTGGTTAAATTAGAATTGAATTGTCTTCTTTGGTAAAATTCAGAAGAGAACTTGAACTTTTCTATCTTCTATGAAAAATTGAGCCTGCTAGTAGTATCATTATCTCTAAAATTCTTTTTCTTACATCTCTAGCCTTTTTAATAGATATTCTGAACGTTTGACGTTCTAGCATACCCTAAAAATAATGAACACTTAACAAAATAATGCATAAGGTATTTTTAATGAAATAACGACATGTAGAATATTAATATAAAAATATGTTAAATACATTATTATACATTATTAGTACACTTGCGCTTCACTTTCCATCAATTCATCTTTATATTCATTGATGATATTGTCTGCTAATGTCCTTTTTATTCTGCCTGCGATTTCACTGTCTATTGTCACATTATTTTTACACAGGTAACAGTTCTGGCAGGTAGACATGATATGATTTATTACACTAGTTCAGCAGTAGGCCTTTCTTTTCCTCTTTGCTTTCATTTGAATGCTAATACCAGAACGATGGGAATAGGATCTATCAATAGGTATCGTGCTACCAGAAGCATTAGCAAGGAGTTATCCCCGATCATCGACAATTATTTTTAAGTTGGCATTCTCCTTTAGCACTATCATCTCTGGTGCTGTTACTCTCGCATATCCACCTTGAGCAATGTTGAATGATTTCGATAGTCCAAAGAAATCTAACTTCTCGCTGTCATGACAACGCATGCATACATTTCCAATAGTGTTACCACTTG
This sequence comes from Artemia sinica, assembly GCA_027921565.1. Lineage (NCBI taxonomy): Eukaryota > Metazoa > Arthropoda > Branchiopoda > Anostraca > Artemiidae > Artemia > Artemia sinica. The sequence continues at coordinate 49,796,744 of CM051270.1, forward strand.
CACTCGTTTCATAGTTCAGGTATTTCTCCTTGTCAGCATTCAACACGACGATGATTTTTATCATGTGCACATACTTTCGTCGAATAATTCATCTTCACTTTTTTACAGATATAAATTGTGTGTTTATCCTTCCACTGCGTAAAAAATACAGATTTAATGCATGCAATAAACTAGCTAGTGTCGATAACCTGCCATAGAGTACCAGTGGGAAAGCCGCATCGTGTCTATGAACAAGCACAGAGTACGATTGGTAGAGCCGTAAGCATATTTCATGTCATTTTAAGATTTAAAAAAATTTAGAATTAAATTGAAACTTTTTATCTTCATTGAAAATAATCACAATCATAGTATAACTTTTCCTATTTTCTACGGAAAAATTTAGAAGTGAACTTTAAATTTTTTATGTCTTGGGACTTTTCTTCTTCCGGGAAAATATTTGGAACAGAACTTTAAATTTTTTCATCTCTTTGAGAAAAGTCGGAACTGAATTAAGAAAAATTTAGAATTAAAGTGAAACTTTTTATCTTCATTCAAAATAATCACAATCATAGTACAACTTTTCCTATCTTCTATGGAAAAATTTAGAACTGAACTTAAATTTTTATGTCTTGGTGAACTTAAAACTGATGTGGGAGCTTTTTATTTTCTCTGGTGAAATTAGTATTGAATTATGTTCTTTGGTAAAATTCAGAAGAGAACTTGAACTTTTCTATCTTCTATGAAAAATTTGGAACAGTATTTTAAATTTTTTCATCTGTTTGAGAAAAATCTGAACTGAAGTGGAAAATTTTAATATTATTTTGGGAAAATAGAAATGATCAATAACTTATTTCGTTTTAATTGAGGAAATTCAGAATCGAAGTTGAACTTTTCTTCTTTCGGGAAAATACTTGGAATAGAACTTTAAATTTGACTCTTTGAGAAAGGTCGGAATTGAATTTAAGAAAATTTAGAATTAAAATGAAACTTTTTATCTTCATGGAAAATAATCACAATCATAGTATAACTTTTCCTATCTTCTATGGAAAAATTTAGAAGTGAAATTTAAATTTTTTATCTCTTGGTGAACTTAAAACTGAAGTGGAAGCTTTTTATTTTCTCTGGTGAAATTAGAATTGAATTGTGTTCTTTGGTAAAATTCAGAAGAGATCTTGAACTTTTCTATCTTCTATGAAAAAATTGAGCCTGCTAGTAGTATCTTTATCTCTAAAATTCTTTTTCTTACATCTCTGACCTTTTTAAAAAAGATATTCTGAACGTTTGACGTTCTAGCATACCCTAAAAATAATGAACACTTAACAAAATAAATCATAAGATATTTCTAATGAAATAACGACATGTAGAATATTAATATAAAAATACGTTAAATATATTATTATACATTATTAGTACACTTGCGCTTCACTTTCCGTCAATTCATCTTTATATTCATTGATGATATTGTCTGCTAATGTCCTTTTTATTCTGCCTGCGATTTCACTCTCTATTGTCACATTATTTTTACAAAGATAGCAGTTTTGACATATTGACAAGATATGATTAATGACATTATTGCAGGAGTATGCTTGTCTTCTTCTTGTTCTCTTTAAAATGCTAATACCGGAAAGATGATGATAGGATGTATCAACAGGTAATGTGTTACCAGCAACAGTAGCAAGGAGTTGTCCCCGATCATCGACAATTATTTTTAAGTTTGCATTCTCTTTGAGCACTAATTTCTCTGGTAATGTTACTCTCGCATATCCACCGTTTACACGATTGAAATTCTTGGGTACTCCAAAGAAATCTAACTTCTCGCTGTCATGACAACGCATGCATACATTTCCAATAGTGTTACCACTTGCACTCGTTTCATAGTTCAGGTATTTCTCCTTGTCAGCATTCAACACGACGATGATTTTTTCATGTGCACATACTTTCCTCGAATAATTCATCTTCACTTTTTTACAGATATGAATTGTGTGTTTATCCTTCCACTGCGTAAAAAATACTAATTTAATGCACGCAATAAACTAGGTAGTGTCGATAACCTGACATAGAGTACCAGTGGGAAAGCCACGTCGTGTCTATGAACAAGCACAGTGTACGATTGGTAGAGCCGTAAGCATATTTCATGTCATTTTAAGATACGTAAAAAAGTTTAAAAAAAATACCATGTTAAAAAAATTCAAAAATTATTTTTAAAAAATTGGGGGGCTGTGGGGTTCCGGTGGTCTTTGGGGGCTCGATGGGCATTAGGGGGACCGAGGGCCGTTGGGATTGGGGTAGGGGACCTCACGACACTGTTCAAATGGAACTTGTGTATTATAACGACCACAGAGTTTCACCCTCGAATCCTCTTCTAAAACATCTTCTAAAATCATCTTTTTAAATGTCTCTAACTGTTTCGCCAAAATAATTCCCTAAAATGCCTAAAACGGTTTCGCCCATTTCAACTTGTAAAATGGGTTTAGGATGGACATTAAGAAAATAACTTGTTCTGAAAAGATATAATAAAGCCTTAAAAAAAGTATTAAAAAATATGGAGGGGACTCTTTGGGGGCCGGGGAGGGCCTTTGGGGGTCTGGAGGGCCGGGTGGGAGCCCGGGGAACCTTTGGGGACCAGGGGTTCCTTCGGGATTGGGGTATGGGGATCGGAGCCCTTTGGGGCGGGGTAGGGCGATCGGGGCCCTTTGGGGTTGGGGTAGAGGACCTCACGACACTGTTCAAATAGAACTTGTTTACTATAACGACCACACTCAAAACCTCTTCTAAAACCTTTTCTAAAATCATCTTTTAAAATGTCTCTAACTGTTTCGCTGAAATAATTCCCTAAAATGTCTAAAACCGTTTCACCCAAATAATCCCTAAACGTAATCTCAGCGTGTTCCTTTTGTTTTTTTGGCATCTCAATGCTTTCACATTTCAAATTTCTAGGGAACCCTTTCCTACGTTAATCTCTTCATCTCATAAATGTTCCTAGCTACACTATTAAGGTTTCGTTAGAATATCAATTTATCTCTCCGACTTAAAGCTCAGTGAAGCCGTATTTAAAAATAGAATTTCTATCTCTTTAAACTCCCACATAATTTCCAAGATAACAAGTGATGTCATTTCTAATTCCTGACACTAAAGATCAATGAAGCCCTATTTAAAAATAGAATATTAATTTTTCTCTCTGACCTAAAGAACGTTTATCCCTCAGACCTAAGATTAAGAAGCCATAATGTTTTCTTAATTCCCCTTTCGTGAATTAATAATTCCCCGCCGATTATGTAAATCAATTTCTCAGGTTAGGTTAGCCTAAAGATCAAAGAAACCATAATGTTTCTTAATTCCCCTTCGTGAATCAATAATTCCCCCGCCGATTATGTAAATCAATTTCTCAGGTTAGGCTAGCCAAACAAACAAAGAAGCCATGTTTGTTTCTTAATTCCCCTTCGTGAATGAATACATTCCCCTAGCGATTATGTAAATCACCACTCATGTCATTACACGAGGCCAAACAACAACAGATCGATTGACCTTGACCCCATTAGACTCGATCGATAATCCTTGAATAAATTATGTAAAAAAAAGTTGTAGGTGGCAGCAGGGTGGGCAATGGGAGTCGGACCCCCTTTCTACTTACTCCCCAAATCAAAATATCGATTCAAAACGTAAATTCATCCAGCAATTGCAGACAAGTGCTGATTTTGTTATTTCTAAATACGCCAATGCTGGTCTTTTTTTAGTTGGCGATGCAAACGACCTTAAAATGGATTCATTTTGCTCCTCACTTAAAGTTAAGCAGATTGTTAAAATACCAAAGACTCGGGGAAATACCTCTCTTGATGTTATTTTTAACTAATATGTATAATTTTTACAACCCTCCCTCAGCTCTGCCGCCATTAGGTGGGAGTTATCATCTTTCGATTCTTTTATCCCCCTCCTCAAATTTTAATCATTTTTTCTCAATAACTTATGGCAGTTATCGCCCTCTTCAAAATTCTGGTCTTCTTTCTTTTGGTATGTGGCTGAATACTGAAGATTGGTCCGATGTTTATAGTTTAAAAAATATTGATGAGAAAATGGCTTTGTTCCACAAAAAGCTAATTGACAAATATCAAATTTGCTTCCCGGAAAAAAAATTTAAAAATTGCTCCAGTGACAAACCCTTTATTAACCAAACTAATAAAACACTAATTAGAACCAAATTGAAGCTTTTCAAAATGGTAAACCAAATGAAGCCAATAAACTAAGAAAATCAATTAAAAGAAAAATTCGCAAATTGGCACGATCGTACTACAAAAATAAGGTCGAAGTATTGTTTTACTAATAAAACCAAAAACTGGTATTCTGAGGTTAAAAAGCTGTGTGGCAGGAGGCTTGAACAGCTTAACTTCAATCTACCGAGTCCCCTGATATTACTGCCAATAATCTCAATAAATTCCTCGCTTCTATTGTCCAGAGTCTTCCACCACTGTCCAACCAATTACCATCAGGAGCCCTTTGCCCTTCTTTTACCCACTGTTTCTCCGTCTGAGAAAGAAAGAAGAATTCAAAAACTAAGAAAGACAAGTATTTGTCCTTTGGATATCCCCTTTCCTCTTATTAGTGCCTTCGGTGATTTTTGTCTAAGCCCTTGTCTTTCCTGTTTAACAAGATTACCGAGTCTGGGCAAAGTCCTACAATTTGAAAACAGGGTTTCATAACCCCTTTGAAAAAGAAAAACGGAAAGCCTGGTTTTGAAGGCGTCCGACCTATTACTCTTACTCCTATTTTCTCGAAACTTTATGAAGGATTACTTGCAGATTGGCTAAAGGAAAAAAATCCTACCTCTTACTGACTTGAAACAATTTGGGAACCTAAAATCCACCTCTACTTCCCATTACCTCGTTTCTCTTATTGATCACATCGGGAAAATCCTTGAAAAGCCTAATTCCTGGCTAAATTTAATTTCTATCGACCTTCAGAAAGCATTTGACCTTGTTAACCACAATATTTTAATTGAGAAACTTATTAACGAGTTCAATATTGATCCCTTACTGGTGAAATTAGTTGCCTCCTTCTTAACAAATCGATCGCAAGTTGTCAAATACCAAAATCATTATTCAAATCCTCTCCCTGTCCACAACGGCATACCCCAAAGGTACTCTCCTAGGTAACCTCCTCGTTTCAGTAATGATCAACAGCCTCGCAAAGGATTTCCTGACCGATGGAAATTTGTTGATGACCTAACGGTTGTTGAAACTTGCTTCAGAAATCTAATAAGTGACCCTATGAGTATCCTCAATGAAATTGGAGACGAGGCCTTAGACATGACAGTAAACCCCTCTAAGTCCATGATAATGCCCATTTGTTTCCTCAAATCCTCGCCCTATTTTCTTAATCCTATCCCTCCTGAAATTTTCTGTGTCCTCATTTAAACTACTTGGCGTCACAATTTCTTCAAATTTAAAGTGGGATATCCACGTTAATGACATCATCCATAGAGCTAATGTGTCTATCGCCCCCTCCTTAAGCTCCTAAATAAATTCAGCGTCCCCCCTTCCCACTCCTTAAGAATTTACACGTCTTTTGTCCGCCCGCATCTAGAATATGCTTGTCCAGTTTGGCACCCTGGTATCTCTCGCGAAGAATCGGAAAAAATCGAATCAATTCAAAAAAGGGCCTTGCGAATAATTTTCAAAGAAGGCAAGGTGCCTTACTCTCTGCTCCTAAAAAAAGCTAGTCTGAAAACCCTGGAGCAAAGGAGGGTTTCGTTGTGCCTCCGTTTTGCAAAAAATGCCATAACAAACCCTCGGACGGCAGTATTTTCCCCAAACGTCGGTCCCCATCCAGAATACGGCCGCCTCGAGCTGTTTCTGAGCCCATCCCTGCTTTGTCCCCCATTCGCTGCGTTACTTCCAGATACGAAAGAACTTTTATCCCCTTCATTACAGAGAAAATGAATAAAATGTCTCAATAGTTTCTCTTTTTTTTCCTCTTTTTTGTTTATTAGCTGATGGTACTGCCCAGGTTCTTGCGCTCTTTTGCTTGCCCCCCCCCTTTCTTGACCAGTTTTTTTTTTGTTTTTAACTCTTTTATTGATTTACTGTAGTTTAATTGCTGACACTTTCTTAGTATCCCTTTTAATTTAAATGCATTTATGTCTCGTTCTAAGTTTAGTTTGACCAGTTTTTTAATGCATTTATGTCTCGCTCTAAGTTTAGTTTGACCAATTTTTGTTTTTTTTAATTTTTTAATTGATTTTTTACAGTTTTAATTATTGACTTTTAAATGATGTTCATTATGGTTTTCTCATTTTTTCGTTGTTGTTCTTTGCATTTTTAATGTAACCATTTATTTGTTGTCGACTCCAAAGTCCGAATTCGGCCCTTTGTGGGGTTGTGATAGCGATTTTTTTGAAATAAATATCTTATCTATCTATCTTATCTGTTTCGTAAAAGCAGAGAAAACGGATCTTTCCAACAGAGGATCTTCCTCCTTTATGTCGCTTTTAGATTGTCTCAATTAAATGTCGCAGCTCATTGAGCAGCATTCCTAACTTAGAGTGCACGTGCCTCTTGGGCAAGGTAAATTTTTGAGGATGCGAGAGAATATTTAGATAGATCATGATAAGAAAGACTTTCTGTATAATTACCTAAGGTGGTGGTCTGGATATATCGAGCAGTATATCAACAAAACAAATTTAGCCTATTCAAAACGAGGTGCTAAACTAAATGATGAGATTTAAAGGGGCGTTGACCTGGAAAAGTTCAAAAACCCTGACGCAGAGCAATCTCGCAGAGAGATAAGGGGCGGTGCTCGTGACATTTTACTATTGAGTAGACTCGAAACGGCTTTCTAAGATCAACTATTACTACTAAAATACGCTGAAGCACCAAGTCGCCTGAGGTCAACACAGCTGAGCAAGCCCTTCCTCCGAAAAAATTCAAAGCTTCACTCTTTACACACCCTCCGATGAAATTCCAAATTCCTTTAAATCATTTGTTCACAAGTTTATCCGTAAAGCGGGCTCTAGCCATCTCAACCTTTCTTTCATTAAAGCCCTAGAAGTAAGGTAGGGCTAGATTTTTTCACACAGTTTTAATTATCAGTATCAGTATTTCATTTGGAAGACTAAATATAAAAATAAATCTTTCTCCGCCATTCGAATCACAAACGCTTCAGAACTACAATTGACAACTGTCGTTGCCGCAAATTTCAATATTCTAATTTTGGTCCGCTGATTTTATCATCTTTTTCTTCTAAACTTCTTTCATATTGAAAACACACCTTGGGTCATAGCTATACTACTTATCCATCTTCATTGCATCTACCATCCTTTGTAATAATAACACCCTGGTTGCTACCAAAAAATCACCTCCTAACCTTTATTTAAAAACAGTCTAAGCAACTTAGTCTTTTATCATTATTTTCAAACCTATTTTTGCACCCTAAACTCTCCAGACTTCCAAAATACATTGCCTAGGTAGATTATCTATCTAAGATACTCAAAACCTTCTGCATAATCTAAGTCCAGAAGAGTTTTACATAGCCTTTACTATTCTCCTATATAAAAGAAATACGTTTAAAAACTTGTTTTTTTTATTTAACTATCTATCCAAGTTTTAACCCAGCTTAAATCTTTGTTCAACACCAAACCTGCTATAAATCTCACTTCTTACCTTAACCGCAAAAAATTGTTCTCGTACATAGCACTAATCACATTAATGTGCTTATCTGGTATATCATACAAGGATAAGACCTTTACTAAAAGTTTACTAAAGCATGTCATATCATTAAGATATAAACAATTCTCAATCATTAGTCGAAGAGTAAATGTTTGGCTGTCACGTCCTCTCCCCTTCCTAAGCCCATACTGTTCTTCTCGTAACCTTGCCTACAGCATCTTTTGTTCTAATAAGTATCGTCATTCAAAGTAATTTGCTTCCATCAGAAACCAAGCCATTGCCTCTATGTCTACCACACTCACTCTTATCACTCACTCTTGTCACACTTCAGATAAAGAGATTTGATCATATTTTTCCTAGAATCACTAGCAGGCTACTATCCCTTTTCGAAAGTCATATTCATAACCTTCAATAATTTATCTCTAACTTCACAGCCCCCATATTTCACTTCACAGCATCAGTACCTAAGGATTTGTCTTGTTTTTTTTTTTGTTTTTTTTTTTTTTTTTTTTTTACTCCTCTAACCGCTGTCTCTAAATTCCTTTGATAAGATAAATCTTCCTTACAGAAGAAAAACAGAAGAAAAATTATACAAAAAAGCTAAAAACTCAAAAAAGACAAAATACAAAAAAAGATATACAAAGAGTGCAAAAAATTTTTTCTTAGTCATTTTTCTCAGTCTAGAGTCTCCACTGCCGTCTTCTGCCAAATCCAATTTCTCTACAAAATCTTAACCTCGTTTTAAGATGGACTTCTCCCGGTGTCGTCATGGCAAGTCCAATGGTGCAGTCGGAATGTTTGCATCTATTATACTCTCTTAGATAGGGTTTATTATCTACAAGGGTGAATTAGGACCTCCATTTTTCAACAGCCAGTACATAGTCTGGGCATGCTGGAACTACAAAGCCTTGTGTCAACGTCGAGCAGAACACAGAGTTTTGGTGAGGGGAAGGTAACGGTGACGATGACATAGTCTGATGGTTAATCATTTTCTCTTCTTTTTGTTATGGTCACGTTGTGCTGTTTATTATCTCAGATTGTAGTTTTTAAGTGTGTGACTTGAAAAAGGCTAATTACCTGTTTTTGGCGGAGAGCCGAGATACGAGCTAGTTTGGTTTTGCATGAATGTGTTTGTAGGAAATTCTCATATAATCTCATACCTTTCCTAAACTTTGAGGAATTAACACCTCTGTTTGAAAATATTTGCTCTTTGTGAATTTAGATAGCGTTAAGGGTTCCTGATTGACACCAATTTTAGGATTTGGGTTCTAATTATTGGTTGCTGTGGTAAAAACTTGCTACTCTCAGACGAAACTTTGTACTTTTATCTATTTGTCTTGTCACAAAAATGGGAAATAATTAACTTGTTATTTAAAACTTGAAAAATGCATAGATAAGTGTCAATATGCTTTACGGTGTCCGTCAATAAATACTTTACGGTGTCAACAAAATATTTTACGGTGTCAATAAATGTTGCCAGATAAGGCACACTTGCTCCATTTGTGGTTTTTTTTTAAGGTGTTTTACGCATTGAATCTTCAAATAAATCATCTATGAAAAAATTGCCTTTTTGAGCAGATTTTACACTTACAAATGGTTCATTGGGCGCCGATTTTCTGGTTTGGCACCGCTATTTTATAGCAGACCCGTGGCAACACTGGTTGCAATAAAAAACTATTCATTTGAAGCTTCTTCGCCTTATCAAAAATATTGCTAATAGCTATCCATAACAGCTGGTAAAATTGTCTCTCTCCGACGGAAACTCTTTTCTTGCAAAAGTAATTTTCTTTATGTTATCTAAACCCAAACGTCACAGAACCAAAGACAATTTTCAAAAAATATCCCTTTCAGCATATTTTGCTTCTTCTTGGAGTTACTGCTGTTTTGGTCACGCTCCTTTACACCAAACACACAGTAACACTGGTTGTGAGAAGAACGAAAATCCTGAGGCATTGTATTTCCGCGGGGGTATTTTAAACGGTAGGTGAACACGGATCGAAGCTTGGTCCCCTGGTAAAGTTATTGATAGTACTCTCTTTCGACTAAAAAACTATTCTTTAGAAAGCAGTTTCCTTTCATGTCATCAAAACCTTATTTTGCAGCTTGTTGGTGTCCGATAAGGTTACAAAAAACTATCTGTTTCGCAACTGAATAGAATCAGTTGCTGGAAACCGAAAGGAAGCACTTCTCTCATATTGAAGTGAGAAAGGAAATGAACTCTTCTTGTGGCAAAAACTATAATATGTAACTTTAAGAAACTCTTCTTGTAGATCGAAAATCCAATCAGAATGTTCATATCACCTTCGATTTACAGTGGAAATGAAATTAAAATATATCTAAATGGATAGACCTTTAGTATCAAGTTTTATCTGTTATTAATATAGACTTTACCCGCTATTGTTTGTTTTCATTTCATTTTAATTGCAAGTGGAAGGTAGTATATTCTAAAACAAAACATTGCCGATTCTGCGTGGTAATGTTTTAAGGGTTACCTCTATCACAGTTTTTCATGTGAAAATAAAATAAAATGTCAAAGGTTTTATAAGAAGCTTTTTACTTAAAATTCAAAATTGTTTGTATTTGCTTATAGTGCCTAATTTTGAGCGAAGATTTTTGTTTTTTAAATGAAGAACTCAGCAAAAACATATTTTAAAAAAAGTCGTTCTTTACGAAAAAAACATTTTGAAGTCAAAGAAAATCTACTTACATTTGAAGTCTACCATATCAAACTACCCGAGGAAAATTTTTTTTCCCTGATTAAATTCTCTTTTTCGTTTATTAATATACAAATCAAACAGTTCGTGGTAACGAACTGTAAGTAAGGAGCGACCCGGCTCAATGGTAACCGAAACTCTAAAAAAACGGAATTTTGATACCAATAGACACATCAAAAGAATCAGATTTTAATTCTGATTTCAAATATATAAGTTTCATCAAGTTTAATTTTTACCTATCAAAAGTTACGCGCCTGAGAAAATTTGGCTGATTTTCGAAAAAAGGGGGAAAGACCCCCTAAAGTTATAGAACCTTAATGAAAATCACACCATCATATTCAGCGTATCAGAGAACCCTACTGTAGAGGTTTCAAGCTCCTATCTACAAAAATGTGGAATTTTCCATGTTTTTTTTTGCCAGAAGAAAGATCATGGATGCGTGTTTATTTGTTTTTTTGTTTGTTTTTTTTTTTTTTTGTTTTTTTCCCCAGGGGTGATCGTATTGACCCAGTGGTCCTAGAATATCGTGGGAGGGCTCATTGGAAAGGAAATTAAAAGTTCTAGTGCCCTTTTTAAGTGACCAAAAAAAAATTGAGGGCAACTAGGCTCCCTCCGACGCTCATTTTTTTCCCAAAGTCACCCGATCAAAATTTTGAGATAGCCATTTTGTTCAGCATGGTCGAAAATATTATAACTATGTCTTTTAGGATGACTTAATTCCTCGAAGCCCCCAGGAGGGGCTGAAAGTTATGAACTTTACCCAATGTTAACATATAGTATTGGTTATTGGGACCCGGCTCAATGGTACAACCGAAACTCTAGAAAACGGTATTTTGATACAAATAGATACGTCCAAAAGAATCAGATTTTAATGCTGATTTCAAATATATAAGTTTCATCAAGTTTAAATCTACCCATCAAAAATTACGCGCCTGAGAAAATTTGGCGGATTTTCGAAAAAGGGGTAAACACCCCCTAAAAGTTATAGAACCTTAATGAAAATCACACCATCATATTCTGCGTATCAGAGAACCCTACTGTAGAGGTTTCAAGCTCCTATCTACAAAAATGTGGAATTTTGCATTTTTTGCCATAGAAAGATCACGGTGCGTGTTTATTTTATTTATTTTTTTCCCCAGGGGTGATCGTATCGACCCAGTGGTCCTAGAATATCGTGGGAGGGCTCATTGGAATGGAAATTAAAAGTTCTAGTGCCCTCTCTAAGTGACCAAAAAAAATGGAGGGCAACTAGGCCCCCTCCCACGCTCATTGTTTTCCCCAAAGTCCCCTGATCAAAATTTTGGGATAGCCATTTTGTTCAACATTGTCGAAAATATTATAAGCATGTCTTTTAGGATGACTTAATCCCCCGAAGTTCCCGGGGAGGAGGGCTGAAAGTTATGAACTTTACCAATGTTTAACATATAGTATTGGTTATTGGGAAGTATACAGTACAGACGTTTTCAGGGGAGATTTTTCCTGGTAGTGAGGGGGGGGGTGGTTTGGCAGGGACGTACGCAGGGAGGGGCCTCCGGGCCCGGGCCCCCCGAAATCTCACGATTTTTTTTCATTTTCCCATTATAGTTTTCTGATTTTTCTCACAGAATTATGGGTTTGAAGGATTCCCCCCCCCCCGAAACAAATTGCCCCCCCCCCCCCCCGAAACAAATTTCTGCATATACATGCCTGGGTCGGGGGCTATGTAGGAGGATCTTTCCATGAAGGAAGTTTTTCATGGGGTAAGGGACATTGCTATGAAGGGGACGCCGGACTTCCACAGCATTATTTAAAAAAAGATCAGAAATTAAATATAAAAAAACAAGTTTTTCAACTGCAACAGCAGCAACATCAAAACTTTAAACGAACAGAAAATATTACATATATGATTGGGTTCACCCCCTAGTCAACCTCACTCTTTAAGCCAGAAATTTTTTAGTACTTTCATAAGAGCTATTTATTCTAATTAACGGCCTTTGTGATTAAGCGGTCATTTTTAATGAATTGGAACAAAATTCGAACTTTCGCTTAAAGAGCAAGGTATTGACTAGGGGCGAACCCCCTAATATACGTATTAAAAAATATATGAATATAGAATTTCGTTACGTAAGTTAATTCGTAAGTTACGTATATTTATTACTAATAAAAACGTTCGTAAATAAAATGAAACAAGTTTCGAGAAAGCCATTTAACCAAATAAAAGTAAATTAATATGAAATGTTGTTGTTTAATTATTCATGTACTGTGAGCCAAGATCAAAACCTGCATTTATTCAAAAACGTTCAAAATTAAATTAAAAAAAACAAGTTTTTTTAACTGAAAGTAAGGAGCGACATTAAAACTTAAAACGAACAGAAATTATTCCGTATATGGAAGGGGCTGTCCCCTTCCTCAACGCCTTGCTCTTTACGCTAAAGTTTGACTTTCTCACAACTCTATTTTTTAAACAATAAAAAAAACTTTAGCGTAAAGAGCGAGGCGTTGAGGAGGGGGACAGCCCCTTTCATATACGGGATAATTTCTGTTCGTTTTAAGTTTTAGTGTCGCTCATTACTTTTTAGTTAAAAAAAATTTTTTTTTATTTAATCACGAATAAGATGGAATTCGCAACCCGTAACATTGAACCAATTAGGAACGCAGTAATGTTTTTTCAAGAAAATAAAAATGCTACTATAATTGACTCTTTCCACGTTGAAATTGGAAACATAATTTAAGTACTTCTAATATTTGAACTATGCTTTCTTTCTTATCAACTCTTCTCTTACCTCAAAACACCCTTATCGCAAAGTGGATTTGCATAGTTTATGTCAGAGGCGACTATCAGTTGTCAGTTTTTTCCGCCCTACTTTTGCTTTCTTTCAACCATGTTGCTAACTTCAACTGATAAGCTTATAGTCCAGTAAAAGTACGGAGAAAAGTGGGTCGACCCGAACAAAATTGCAACAAAAGGTTTTTTTTTTACACCAAAATGTTCAGAAAAAATCGCTGAACATCATATCCAAAATCAGCTAAAATCGCCCACCGAGAAAACCTTCTGGGGCTGGTTAAAGGGGGTGGAAGGGGGCGAAAAAATTAGGTATTTACATTTTAACATTTAGGAAGCTTTTTTACCGCTAAAATGTTAAAAAAAATCGCTGAACAACATATCCAAAATCCGCTAAAATCGCCCACCGGGAAAACCCTCTGGGGCTGCTTAAAGGGGGTGGAAGGGGGCGAAAAAATAGTTTTTCTCATTTTTTGACATTTGGAAGCTTTGTTTACACTAAAATGTTTAGAAAAAATCGCAGAACAACATATCCAAAATCCGCTAAAATTGCCGCCAGAAAAACCTTCTGGGGCTGCTTAAAGGGGTGAAAGGGTGAAAAATTCTTTTTTCTTATCTCGGTACGTTCGGAGACTCGATTCTGGTATAAATCAACTCGCTGAAACCGAAAATGATGTTACTTTTATTGTAACACGTCTGTAACTTATATTAAACTATAAATAAGATTTTAATAACTCCATCGCAAAATTAAAGGAAATAGCTTTTCTTTCCGAAGTGTTAGAAAGATCAGATCAATGGAAGCCTGGAATACTTCAAACAGCACAGCACAGGAAAATCTTGAACGGCAAATTGAAGGAGCAGAGAAGTACCCCACTCTTTGTTGCTTCGCTAATCGTTGGAACCTGGTTATCCGATGCTAGAATCAAGCGTGTGAAGACCAGACTGCAGAAAAAGGGAAACTATAGGCATAGACGCATAGGAACTTGAAAATCATTCTTATATATCGGCTTCTTTTACAGTTGGAAAACAAAAACATTAACACATCTATATATAAATCACAGTTTTGATAATCATTATTTTTAGATCACATAAAATTGAGAATCATCATTTCATTAATGAGCACTACAAAAGAGCACAACCACCGTTATTGCAAAACACTAAAATTCTTCTCTTCTAGAGATGTTTGTTCAGAATTATTACAGCTTGTTCCCATGCACTCTCCGCAAGCAAGTGTACAGGGCATGCCATTCTTACGGCAAGTGCATCTGGCCGTATCGCAACCTGATTTGCATTTTGCTGTGAATAATTGAAGAAGACTTTGGGGGAGCTGGTTTCTTTTCCGTCATTACTGGATGTAATTATCAGCAGAGAGTCGCCATCCCCAGTTTTCCGGTTTCATCACAGCAGCCTCGCGCTTTCCATTAAATTACCTGAAAATACACGCGAAAAGAATGGAACTTCGTAGCTGAGGGTGTGGGGAGGCATCGGATCCAGGGCAGAACTTCATAGGATCCAAAAAGGGATGGGGGATACGTACAAAGCTCATATGACAAAAGGTCTCGAAGATCGAACTACTCCCGGTTCGCCACCGCAGCTAAGTGCTGGAACAGAAGCCCTTGATCTACATGACCGGTTCACCATCCATGTTAACAGCTGATTTGGATTCCATTTTTAACAGCCTTGCCTTTCTTCCGGAACGAAAATGCAAAATGAGCTGCCTTCCCAGTCATTTCGTCTAGAATTCGGGCTTCAACTTCTTTAGCGGTGTCCGCATCTACATTAGCTGATGCAGTTACGACGCCGGTAACGCTGTGAGGAGCCCCTCCGTAGATTTACTCTGAACGGAATCAGGGTACGCAAAAAGTCTAGGACCGCCTCCGTGTCATCAGTATCTCTATTCATCGGCCACTGGAGCGTTTCGAAGTGTTGATCACTTGTTGAGTACTCAGGCTAGTCAGACCTTGCATTGAGGCATTTACTTTCAGCACAGATCGGCATCGAAAAAGCCCATATTAGACGCTGAGTTTGTGTGATCCCCCGTCTACGAGTTATTCCACCACTGTTGTCTTCAAACTGCGCATTAGAGCTTGCTCAATGACTAGATCCGGTCGACAATCCAGCCCAGTAGGACGATCGCATCTTATTATAACAAAAACTGACCGATTTTGAAACTTGAGTAGAGCTCTGAATTTTTTTTCTTTCAGGTCAACCATAGTCTGGAGATGAAGACGAGCAGACTTTGCGTACAGGTTGTGCCCTGCTGTCGCATAGTACGGAAAGCATCTGTTTAAGGCTATCCAAATACAGATCCCAGTTCCCGTCATTGTTTCCACCTCTCTCTGCTGTAGTAAAATTGCGCAATACTTTCACCATGTCCATGTACTGAAACCACAAGCATGCTGTTCGATTGCCCTTAGCTCCTCCTTCTTCTTTCTTAGTTTGTTAGCAGCACTAGTTACGACTTCGCACGAGTTGACATCTTCTATAGAGACCTCACCAGCACTAAGACCCTCGAAGATCACAAGGGCTTCATCAATATCCTCGTGGGTCTCAAATTCCTATCTTCAATGTGTTCCGTCGAGTTGTACTTGTCGTCAATTATCAAAATGGTTAAGAGCTCTATCAATGATATTATGCGCGCGAACTGCTCGAGATAGTGCTTTCCCGCTCATGATATGCTTTACTGTATTCTTGGCGTAAATTTACTCAAACACTTCTTCTAATCCAGTGTCTTCCATAATGTGTCCGATTGAATCCAAAAAGCTCATGCGAGCGTGAAATCCTCCAAGTAAGATAGTGAGGTCTTTCAAAGAGCTTCCAGTCGGCTCAGAGTCCGCAATTGGCATAGCCTTCCAGTAAAGGGGCTGATCAAAAGTCACTACAGCCGCGACATTTTGTTTCCTTGCCTATTCACACACGTAAAGCAAGGTTGAATAGACACAAGACTGGTCACTCGGGTTATAGTCAATCATTAGATGGAAGAAGACGGCAGCTTTGCCAGGGTGAGATTCCTTGTGTAATGATTGCATGAATCCAGACCAGTTTGGACATGGCTGTTTGAAAAAACCAAGACGAATACCATAATAAGTCAGTGTTATAATCGCGAGGCTCATCCGTCGTGACAGCAAGGGTTTGTACAGGACGTTCGGGCCCGTCTTTCGTGCTCTGTTGTAAAAGTGAAAGGACAAGGAAGACAAAGCTTTTATATCTTCAGCAGAGACCTCTTTTTCTAGGAATGGACCTTAATACTTTTCCAGGCACCAGAGTGATGGCAGAAATAATCCCAATTCAATGGAAAGTACCGCGTCCGTCTATAGTACAACTGTCATGGTCGACATTGTCAGTGACGTAGTGGAGAAAACTGTTTTCCGGAACGTCTTTAGGTCCTTGGTTTTTGCTGACTGCCGCACATTTTTCGAACCGAAGCACTTCGCTATAAGACGAACAGAAACCAAGTTTGTTCAGCGTGTCGATGAGAAAACGAGAAGCAAAATGGTGGTGCTTCTAGACTGCCAGTCTATCTGCAAAGGGGCGAGTAAGGCACGTGATCGCATCGCTTGCATTATTGCTTGTCCAATTGAGGCTTGAACAACAGTGCAGTTTTCGTCCGGCATAAGTCTGGCAAGTAGCAGGCGCAGGGATGCTGAAGCTAATTCTAAGTTTTTATCTACTGAGTGCAATTCCTCGAAGCCCTGATAAAGGTCTGAGGGAGTATTCACTTGTTTTACTTCGTTCCGAATAATTTTGGCGAGTGTCTCGATCAGATTTACTTTTTCTGTTCTCAAGATCCTGCTCTTTCGGAAGGATTGTAGTATTCATGGAGAATGGACTTTGCGGTTTCACAGAAAATAATAACATTGTCTTTACCATTCACATCGGCAATTAAAATTCGTTCGCCATATTGCTCTTCCAATACTCTCTTCAGATGCTTTGCACTGTATGGTTCAACATTGTCATGCCCACGAAGAAAGTCTTTGATCTTTTCTGCAATTTCTGCAAGTCACATCACATCTAGTGCTGATCTGCGCCGTGGACGTTTTTCAAGGCACCGACAGATGGCTCTGATATCAAAATAAATTGAGAAGGAGGTTCAATCCCCTCCTTCCTCAACAATAGCTTCTGATTCAATATTGATTGACCTAAGCTATGGCTTAGATTTCTACGGATGAGGCAACATATCAAGTCTATCAAGTCTGCTTACTCATAATAATGTGTCTGCCAAACTAGCTGATATAACAGTCAGGTACTTTTGAAGATAGGTGGTGATTCTGTTGTGTGCGCTGTACAGCCTGTGTTTAGAAACCTAACTGTAACCTAGTCTTTAATGAGCCGTATAGACTAGAATATTCAAGTTTCTGCGCGTCTATGCTTAGTCTCTCTCTTTTCTAAAGTCTAGTTTTCACAAGTTTGATTCTCATCAGATAACCAGGTTCCCGACGACTAGCGAAGCAAAAAAGAGTGAGGTACTTCTCTGCTCCTTTAAGTTCTATTTTTCCTCTAATGCTTTTCGCAGGCTGTTCGAAGTATTTTCAGGCGTTTATTGATCTGACCTTTCTGTAAAACTTTTTGGAAGAAAAGCTACTTCCTTTATTTTGGCAATGGAGTCATTAAAATTTTATTTTTTGTAGTTTAATACAAGTTAGAGAAGTGTTACAATAAAAGTGACATCATTTTCGGTTTTCAGCGAGTTGATTTATACCAGAATCGAGTCTCCGAACGTACCGAAATAACAAAATCAAAAAAAGGATTTTTCACCCCTTTCACCCCCTTTAAGCAACCCCAGAAGGTTTTCCTGGCGGGCAATTTTAACGGGTTTTGGATGTGTTGTTCTGCAATTTTTTCTGAACATTTTAGTGTAAACAAAGCTTCCAAATGTCAAAAATTAAAAAAACCTTTTTTTTGCCCCCTTCCACCCCCCTTTAAGCAGTCCCAGAGAGTTTTCCCGACGGGCAATTTTAGCGGATTTTGGATTTGTTGTTCAGCGATTTTTTCTGAACATTTTAGTGTAAAAAAAGCTTCCTAAATGTCAAAAATGTAAATACCTATTTTTCGCCCCCTTCCACCCCTTTTAGCAGCCCCAGAAGGTTTTCCGGAGGCCGATTTTAGCGGATAATTTTTTCTGAACATTTTGGTGTAAAAAAACCTTTTGTTGCAATTTTGTCCCGGTCAAACCGTACTTTTACTGGCCTATTAGTTAAGCAGTGAAACATGCAGGCACCAAAATACGTTAACGTTTGAGTAAAATCTGAAGTTGATTAATAATTTAACGGTTAACGATGTATTGGCTAACAGTTTACGATGATATCCTGTCCCCTTCATCAAATTATATTCTTATATTATCAAATCAATCTAATATCAAAATTTAAACATCGAGAAAAGGTCCATTTTTCCACGAGTCAAAAATACCGCCATCTACTTTTACAAGCCATTTTTGTTTAGAATTTGAATTGAATCTGCCATTTTATTTTCTGCTTTTGTGATCGTAGACAAAAGGTGTTAGTCTACATGTACTTCTTAAACTTCAATTCTGTTATTGTTAATGAAATTGAAAGCTTTCTTAGCAGTAATATTAGAAAAGTTGGCTCATGGCTATGTTTTCCAGGGTCGGGGGGGGGGGAGTGGTGTACCAGGTTTAATACCCTTCCTTTATTTGCAGCTCCCATTATTTGAAGTGTCAGTTCCCAGTAGAAGATCTTAGAGAATTGAAATAAGAAAACGTTGATGAAATTCCCTAACCCAACACAATAATTTTACTTTCAAATAGCTGCAGATAGGAGCTGGAAAGGCACTCTTTCCGATCCATGAGCCCTTCTTTCGAAAGCAATTTCCTTTCATGTCATTTAAATCTTATTTTGCAACTCAATGACATAGTGTAATGTTGCAGAAACAACGACGATGGATGAAACATTTTACCGTTGAATCTACAGCTGAGATACAAGACTTTTCTGAGGACTTTCCACAAGACTTTTAATAGCTTAGCCTCTCACAAAAGCCTTACTGATTTAATTGCCATGACCTGGTTTTGCTTGGGTGGGGCGAGATAATGGAAAAGAGAGGTCTATAATTTGAACTAATTTTTGACGCCTCGGAGCCAATACAAAGAATTAATGGTCCATTATTGATTGTGGGGTGTTTTTTCGAATTTTGATCAGTTAAGAAAGAGAACTTTGGATTTCTTTTTAAGAAGATGTATTTTATGGTTTTCAAAACATTCGGCCTAATAAAATTATCTTTATATAAATTGACTTTCTGAATATATATGTATGTACATTTGTGATTACAAACAAACTATTCAGGCAATTAATCAATAAGGCGTAAGCATTTTGCCAGGTTTTTTAGTAGGCTAAATGTTCATCAAGTGAGAAATGGAAGTTCAGAAATAAGATTTAAGAGAAATAAGAAATAAGAAATAATAAGAAATCAAGAGAAATAAGATTTTAAGGTAATATAATTTAAGAGTTTAAAGAGAAATAAAAAGAATTTAAAGATAAATAAAAAAATAAAGATTTTTAAGAAGAAATATTTTATGTTGTCAAGTATTTGGAAAAAAAGAAAGACTTTGAATAGCTTTTCATCTATTGAAAAGCTCATGTTTGATGTTGGGAAACAAAGATTTTTGCTGGTTTCTAGTGAATTTTGATGAGTTAAAAGAAACAAATTCGAAGTACTTTTTAAGGAGAAATATTTGTTTTCCAACGTTCGACCTATGAAAGTACATCTTTTCATAAAATTGACTTTCTGTGTTGGTATGTGTGAGTATTCGTGTTTATACACTAAAACAGATAGGTTACATTCACGCTAGAAACATGGACATTTTTAAATCATATTTTCCTAAATTATTTTCTGAATATCTCTGCATAAAGATAATGTATAGGAATACATTGAATATTAATGATAATTTTCTGAGTATTAGAACGTTCTTTAACTAGAAAACGACCAATTAAAATAAGCCATGTTATAAAATTCCTTTGGAAAAGAGGACCCCAAAAAACCTTTATTAGATATGGTCTAATGGACAATGAACCAACACCAGGTGGAAATATAAATTATGGTTTTTAGAATTAGTGTCAAAAGAAAAGAAATTAATTTCTGAAAAAAAAAAAAATATAATTCAGAATAAAAAAAGTCAGGCAAAATTTCAACATTTAGGCCCATACGAACACCTTCCCCTAGACTTAGAGTGTCCTTAATTTCTTCATTTTGACGAAAAGGAATGAAAAACACTCAAACAGTATATTTTTGGAAAAGTGTATTTTAGATACCGTTTGATCCTATAAAACAAGGGCGAAAACAGATCAAGATTATTCCGTGGTTCGGATATTCTGCTACCAATCGTCCTTAGCAGCAATGGACAACAGAAAAGGCAACAATATGTGTCGCAATAGAAACTGGCTATATAGTACGTTATTAAAATCTTTGTTTCTTATGCTTAGATATTTATTTATAGGAAAAAATAAATATGTCATACGGATTATGGAATGCGAAGGTACCCATTGAATACTTACTTGACTCAGAATAAAATTTGCCACTTTTTAATGAAAACAACTGAGTGCCTACCATATATAATGAAAAGCATTCGCTTTCCTTAAGCCTCAGGCATAGCAAAAAAAATTTATTTCTTTGTGATGATAGGAAACCAACTGATTCTGATTATTAAAGTGCTCCAGAGAAACACTAACTTAAGATACCCGTTTTACATACTCCTGCGAACAAAAATAAAAAAGTGCAGATTATCAAATAATTACTCTAGCAACAAAATCCGTTGGGACCGTCCCATGATATCTCGGATTTTTACGATTTTCTACTTAATTTTATATATTTTTCATATAGTTTTTCTATTGTTTTTGTAGTTTTGTTTTGAGTTCAATCCCTCCCTCGTGGAACAAAATCATTTGTAAATACTACAAATATAGAAATACTTTCTATCAACAAATGATAATGATGCAACATTTAGAATCCAGCGAAGATAGTTCCTGATAATTTTGGAGGTTACTCAGGGAGTTTGAACGCTCCGTCCTCCGCATACACGCATAATACATTACAGGAATCAGGAGTAAGAGAAACGTTGTCCCTATTTCTTCTATACGCCAGACCAGGCCGTTGTCCATGCATCAACATTGTAAGATATCCCATTTTGCAGGTATTTTGCCATCGTCCATCCGTTGCGGCCACGGATGACAGAGAAGACAACTGTATGTGTTGCGACAGGCATTTGGTTTTTCAGCACTCTTTTATCTTTACCCTATCTCATATTTAGCTACACATATACAGATGAAAGGACAACTTGTTATTTGGAGTGGCCAGATAGCCCAGAAAATGACACAGATTTGAAGGTTCATTTTACGATAAGTGAACAGGTGTAAGTATAGCAACTATTATTACAAACTAACTTAAAATTAAAAAAAATAAAACCGTTCGATTAATACACTTAGAGAAAAAACAATGTAATGTAAAAAAACAGTATCAAACAAGGGAAATGAGGAAGAGGGAACATATAATAGAATGAGTCACTTATTAACACTGTCACCAACGAATATTAAACTCCCAAAATGTTTTTCTAAAGAAGCAAAGCTTTATTTTTTATTCATTATTTTTTTATGGTACTATGGCTAAAAGAAAAGTTTCAAAAAATTTTGTAATGGCTGGAAAAAGCTGAATTCCTCGATTTTGCAGATAGAGGGCTGAAACAACCTCTGTTCCAGGTTTTATAACATTTGAACTTAATCGTTGAATTTCTTTCAGAACTATGCCTCTTTTTTGGAGTGCATTTTTTTCTCTTTATTGAATTGTTTAATTTTTTTCAGTCAATAACTTTTGATCCCTTTTTTAACGTTTAGTGTATTTTCTATTTTTTTTTAAATCATGACAATAGATTTTTTTTGTGTTCAAGTAGCTATGAGGGAATCAAATTTTATCAATTTTATCAGATTTTATCATTTTCTTTTATTTTATTCAATACCCAGGTTCCTCAAAAACCCCTCAAAAACAAAATTCTGTCATTACATTATTTTAACTAATTTAGATTAACATTTACAGGAAATTAATTAAAAAAAAACTTCCCGAAAAAAAGTTACTCAAAGAAAAGTAAGGGCCATTTTAAACTTTAGCTCAGCAGATACAAATACCTGTTAAAATTCAAAATCAAAACGACCAGAAAATTACTATTAAAGAATAAATGAAACCCAAAACGAACAGAAATTAAATAAACAATCATAGCAAAAAACATACAACAAGTAAAATATAAATGAATAAATAGATCTTAAAGCGAGTCAGGCTTAGATTGAATATGAAAATCAAGCTTAAAACAAAAAAAATATTTGGCTATTGAAGCATAAATGACACATAAAACGAACAGAAATTAAATAAACAATCAATGCAAACAAACATACAATATATATTAATGTAAAAGAATAAATAAACCTTTAAAACGAGTGAAACTTAAATTGAATATGCAAATCAAGCTTGAAACGAACAAAAATCACTAAAACAACCAAAAAGAGTTTTGGTATTGCCTCCTTCTCTCACTGTAAAAGTCTCTAAAACCTACTGCGTCATTGGCGCTTTGCTGAAAACCAATTTTATGACAATTTTTTCTTTTGTACTTAAAATTATAGTGAAATAAACATTAAAATTATATATAATATAAATTATAATAATTATAAATTATATATATATATAAATATATATATATATATATATATATATATAGATATATATATATATATATATATATATATATAATATATATATATATATATATATAATATATATATATATATATATATATATATCTATATATATATATATATATATATATATATATATATATATATATATATATATATATATATATATATATATATATATATATATATATATATATATATATATATATATATATATATATATATATAATAAACATTAAAATTATAGTGAAATTTTGAACTGATGAGCTTTCAGCAAATAATACCATTATACATCAAATATTCAGTGTAATTTGTTAGCTCTTTCTAAAGCTGTTCAAGACAAATATAGTTTCACTACAAACAAGAGTTTGGATACTGCCCCCTTCCTTATCTATAAATAAAAACCAAAAGCCTACTGCTCATTGGTGCTTAACTGAAAACGATTTATATTACAAATATTTTCTTTTCCAGTTCTCACAGCATTGAAAATAAAATAGAATTATAGTGAAATAAATTCTTGAACTGATGGATCTTTCAACAATATACATCATTATACATCAAATATTCAATTTGATGTTGTATATACTTTCCAAGACTGTTCAAGACGCATATAGTTTTCAGTGCCAATGACGCAGTAGGTTTTAGACTTTTACAGTGAGAGAAGGAGGTGATACCCAAAATCTTGTTTGTAGTGATTTTGTTCGTTTCAAGCTTGATTTGGATATTCAATTTAAGTTTCACTCGTTTTAAGACTTATTTATTCATTTACATTAATATCTATCGTATGTTTGTATGCATTGATTCCTTATTTAATTTCTGTTCATTTTAAGTTTCATTTATACTTCAATAGCAAAATATTTGTTTTTCATTTTAAGCTTGATTTTCGTATTCAATCTGAGCATTACTCTCTTAAGATCTTTTGATTCATTTATATTATTACTTGTTGTATGTTTTTTGCTATGATTGTTTAGTTAATTTCTGTTCGTTTTGGGTTTCATTTATTTTTTAATGGTAGTTTCTGGTCGTTTTGAGTTTGAATTTTGACAGGTATTTGTATCTGCTGAGCTTAAGTTTAAAATGGTCTTTATTTTTCTTTGAAAAACTTATTTTTTTGGAATTTTTTTTAAAAATAATTTTTGTTCGTTTTTAATTGCAAAAAGTTTCAAGTTTTTAACAATTCCTTATTTCAAATTAATTTTTTTTTTAATCAAATGTTCATCATAGTATCAAAACTGGTATCAAAGTAACAATATAAAAGTAAAAAAAAAAAAAATGGGTTTGTGTCAACCTCGGAGTTTATTATCTGATGTTTGAACTATTTTTAACAAAATGGCTATCTCAAAATTTTTATCGGATGGGTTTGGGGAACAAGGGCGAGGGGGGGGGGTTAATTGAACTTCTGTCTCTTTCGACTCTTTAAAAGTGAACTAGAACTTTCTATTTTCAAAGAAATGAGACCTCTCTAAAGTTTATACGAATATCCCTTCTATAAGAACCACATATATCCCTAGAGTATAACTTACAACGCCTGTCCCTGGGCCCTGGGAGGTTGTGTCGACCCCGGAGTTTTAACATCTAATGTTTTGAATTATTTTTAACAAAATGGTCACCTCAAATTTATATCCCAAAGGATAAACCCAAAAGCGTGGAGAGCAGGAGCCCTCCAATCTTTTTTTACTATGAGAAAATGAACTAGAACTTTTAATTTCCATTCAAATGAGCCCTCTCCGAAGTTTATACGAGCATCCCTTTCCTAAGAGCCATATACGGCCCCAGGACATAGCTTACAATGCCTGCCCCGGGCCATGGGGGGGGGGGGGGTTGTCAAAACGGAGTTTTTGTTATCTGACCTTTGAACTATCTTAAAAAAATGGCTATTTCAAAACTTGTATCGGATGGGTTTTGGGGAAAAATGGGCGTGGGGACTAGGGGCATCTAATCTCTTTTGACTCTTAAAAATTGAACTACAACTTTCAATTTCCATTCAAAGCAGCCCTCTCCAAAGTTTAAACGAGCATCCCTTTCATAAGAACCATATGCCCCCAGGTCGCAACTTTTAACGCCTGCCCCGGGCCCTGGGTGGTTGTGTCGACACTGGAGTTTTTTATCTGGCCTTTGAACTATTTTTAACAAAATGGCTATCTCGAAATTTTTATCGGATCTATTTGGGGGAAAAGATACGTGGGGGGATAGTTGCCCCCTGATCTCTTTTGACTCTTAAAAACTGAACTAGAACTTTCAATTTCCAATCAAATGAGCCATCTCTGAAGTTTATACGAGCATCACTTCCAGAACAGTTTTTTATATAGCCACCCAGGCATAACTTACAGCGCCTACCCCGTGCCCTGAAGGATTGTGTTGACATCGGAGTTTTCGTTATATGATCTTTGAACCATTTTGAAAAAGGCTCTCTCAAAGTTTTTCGGATGGGTTTGAGGAAAATAGGGCGTGGAGAGGGGGGCTAGTTGCCCTCTGATCTCTTTTGACTCTTAAAAAGTGAACTAGAACTTTGAATTTCCAATCATATGAGCCCTCTCCGAAGTTTATACAAGCATCTCTTCCATAAAAACTATATATGCCCCCAGAGAATTACTTACAGCGCCTGCCTCCAGGCCCTGGAGGGGGGTTGTATTGACCCCGGAGTTTTCATTATATGATCTTTGAACTATTTAAAAAAAAATGGCTATCTCAAAGTTCTTATCGGATGGGATTGATGAAAAGGGCATGGAGGGGGGGGGGGGGGGGGTAGTTTGCCCTCCGATATCTTTTGACTCTTTAAAAGTGAACTAGAAATCTCAACTTCCAATCAAATGAGCCCTCTCCGAAGTTTATACGAGCATACCTATCATAAGAACCATATATGCCCCCAGAGCAATACTTACAACGCCTGCCCCGGGCCCTGGGGTGTTGCGTAGACACAGGACTTTTTCTTATCTGACCTTTGAACTATTTTTAACGAAATGGCCATACGTAAAGGATTTTTGTTATATGATCTTTGAACTATTTCTAACAAATGGCTATCTCAAATTTTTATCAGATGTATTTGGGGGAAAAAGGCTTGGGGGGGGCTAGTTTCCCACTGATCACTTTTGACTCTTAAAAAGGGCACTAGAACTATCGATTTCCAATAGAATGAGCCCCATTTGAAGTTTATACGACGACCCCTTCTGTATGAAGTGCCGCTGGGGAAAAAAAAAACAAATGGAGTGTGTGGGGAGGCTAGCTGCCCTCTGATCACTTTTGACTCTTAAAAAGTGAATTACAACTTTCAATTTCCAATCAAATGAGCCCAGTATGAAGTTTATACGAACATCTCTTCCATAATAACTACTAATGCCCCAACGGCATAACTTACAAACACCTACACCCGGGCCCTAGGGGCTGTGTCGACACCCGAGTTTTTATTATCTGAACTTTGAACTATTTTTAAACAAATTCTCTATCTCAAAATTTAAATCTGATGCATTTAGGGCGTGGAGGGAGGGGGGCTAGTTGCCCTCCTATTTCTTTTGACTCTTAAAAAGTTATCAAGAACTTTCATTTTCCAACAAAATGAGCCCTCTGCGACGTTTATATGAGCATCCCTCCCATAAGAACTTTTCAGGAATTTTTTCAGAAGTTGAAACACGTCAGGGAAGATCACGAGATAGAAGCCTGTTGGCTGTTCCGTTTACGCCATGCGTTCGTTCTGATTTTTCTTTGGATTAAATAAAAAAAAACAAGTTTTTTTAGTTGAAAGTAAGGAGCAACATTAAAACTTAAAACGAACAGAAATTATTACGTATATGAGGGGGTTCGTCCCCTAGTCAATACCTCGCTCTTTACGCTAAAGTTCGAATTTTGTTCGAATCACAAATCTCTGAATCACAAAGGCCGTTTAATTAGAATAGATAGCTCTTTTGAAAGTAGGCTACTAAAAAAAACTTCAGCGTGAAGAGCAAGGTATTGACTAGGGGCGAAACCCTCATATACACATGATTTCTGTTCGTTTTAAGTTTTAATGTTGCTCTTTACTTTCAGTCGAAAATTTTTTTTTAATTTCTGATCGTTTTTTAAATAATACTGGGAAATCCGGCACCCCCTTCATAAAAATGTCCCTTTCCCCAAGGAAACATCCTCTATGGAAAGATACTCCCACGTAACCCCCTCCTCACACCCCCCCTCCCCCCCCCAAAAAAAAAATCCCTCCTGAAAACGTCTGTATACTTCTCAATAACCAATACTATTTGCAAACAATTGGCAAAGTTCATAACTTGCTGCCCTTCTCCCGGGTACTGCAGGGGACTAAGTCATCCTCAAAGACGTATTTATTGAATTTCGACTATGCTGAACAAAATGGCTATCTCAAAATTTTGATTAAGTGACTTTGGGAAAAAAATGAGCGTGGGAGGGGGCCAAGCTGCACTCCAATTTTCTTGGTCACTTAAAAAGGGAACTAGAGCTTTTAATTTTCGTCTAAATGAGCCCTTTCCCGATATTCCAGGACTAATGGATCGATACGATGACCCCTGGGGAAAATAAAACAAAAAAAAAAAAACAAATAAACACGCATCCGTGATCTTTCTTCTGGCAAAAAAATACTATAATTCTACATTTTTTAGATAGGTGCTTGTAACATCTACAATGGGTTTTCTGTTACGCTGAATCTGATGGTTTGATTTGCATTAAGATTCTATTAGGGCAAATATAAGGCAAATTTTTTCAGGCTTGTAACTTTAGACTAAATTTGATGAAACTTATATATTTGAAATCAGCATAAAACTCTGATTCTTTGATGTATCTACTGGTATCAAAATTCCGTTTTTTTAGAGTTTCGGTTACTATTGAGACGGGTCACTCCTTACTTACAGTTCGTTACCACGAACTGTTTGATATTTTATGTTCACGAATATGGAATGGTCTAACACAGGAATTAAGACGAAAACCTAGTCTTGCTTCATTCAAATCAAATTTAAAAGAACATCTGAGTAAGAAGCCTTAATAATAATGAATAATTTAATATGATTTCTTATGATTAAAAATAAATGAAAATCGATAAAAAAATTTATAATGTTAAATTAATGATTTTTTTGTAATAAATTATAAGCTGTTTCAGATCTTGTATTATCCCGTTGAATTTGAAATCTAAGTTTAGTTTTATTATTGGTATTTGTAAAGTATGGAAATAATTTGAGTTCATGCTGGTATGCATAGGGAGGACCTCAACTATGTGATATATTTAACAGTGTGATATAATGTTTCGTCAACAGTATTGATCTAGAGGGCCAATTATGGATTATGGCCCAGAATTTGTTTGTTAAATGTATTTGTAAGTATTTGTAATTTAAGTGTAAAGAGTGGCGCCCCTCGAGGAAATTAAAGCCTAGTAAACGACACAGCATTCGCACGGGTTTCTGACTAATGGACAAGTATTCTGGGCTTGGTATGTTTTGACGGGCGTCTTCGGGCTGAAAAACCTCTTCCTAGCTAAATTGTCTGTTATGGACTGCCTGTGGCTAGGGCACGTTGTGCGGATGAAGGATGACAGATTGCCGAAGATTGTTCTTTTCGGCCAACCACCTAGGGCTAAACGGAAAGCAGGTCGTAATCGTCTGGGGTGGGAGGACGTCATAAAAAAGATTTAAAGAAAATGGGAACTTTGTGGGCGGGTGTATAAAGAGATGCTTTGAACAGATTGGGATGGAGGAGGAGCGTGCGTAGCTGTGTTGGCCTCAGGTGGCTTGGTGCTGCGGTGAGTTGCTCAGTAGTAGTAGTAGTAGTATTAATAAAACCAATCTGAACTGAAAAAAAAACATGCCCCCAGAGCATTACTAATAACGCCTGCCTCCAGGCCCTGGGGGGTTACGTCGACACAGGGGTTTTTATTGTCTGACCTTTGAACTATTTTTTAATGAAATGACTATTTTAAAAAATTCTATCGGATGAGCTTGGGAAAAAAGGGTGTGTGTGGGGGGGCTAGTTGTCCTCGGATATCTTTTGACCCTTCAAAGGTGAACTAGAACTTTCAATTTCCAATCAATTAGCCCTCTCTGAAGTTTATAGGAGCATCTCTTTCATAGGAACCATATGTGCCCCCAAGACAACACTTAAAACGCCTTCCCCCGGGCCCTGGGGGGTTGTGTTGACACCCAAGTTTTTGTTATCTAATTTTTGAGCAATTTTAAAAAAAACTGGCTATCTCAAAATTTGTAGCAGATGGGTTTAAGGAAAAAAGGGCGTGGGGGAGGCTAGTTACCCTTAACTCTCTTGACTGTTAAAAATTGAACTATAACTTTCAATTTCCAATCAAATGAGCCATCTCTATGAAGTTTTATACGAGTATCCCTTTCGTAAGAACCATACATGCCTTTAGGGCATAACTTAGAACGCGTTCCCCTTGGCCCTGGGGGGTTGTATTGACAACAGAGTTTGTTTTATGCGACCTTTGAATTATCTTTAACAAAATTTTCAAAATTTTCATCAGATGGGTTTGGAAAAAGAAGGCGGGGGGCTAGTTGCCCTCGGGGCTCTTTTTTTACCATTAAAAGTGAGCTCGAACTTTCAATTTCCAATCAAATGAGCCCTCTCTGAAGTTTATACGAGCATCCCTTTCATAAGAACTCTATATTCCCCAGGGTATAACTTACAGCGCCAGCCCCCGGGCCCTTGGGGGTTGTGTCGACCCCTGAGTTCTTGTTATCTGACTTTTGAACAATTTTCAAATTAATAACTATCTCAAAATTTTTATCGGATGCATTTGGGTAAAAAGGGGCGTGGGGGGCTAGTTGCCCTCCATTTTTGATGACTCTCAAAAAAACTGAGCTAGAACTTTCAATTACCAATCAAATGAGCCCTCTCTGAAGTTTTCACGAGCATCCCTTCCATAACAACCATATATTCCCCCATGGCATAACTTACAACGCCTGCCCTCGGGCCCTGGGGGGGCTGTGTCGACCTCGCAGTTTTCGTTATATGGTCTTATGACTATATTTAAAAAAATGGTTATCTCAAAGTTCTTATAAGATGGGTTTGAGGAAAATAGGGTGTGGAGGGGGGGGGGGGCTTAGTGCCCTCCAATCTCTTTTGACTCTTAAAAAGTGAACTAGAACTTTCAATTTTTAATAAAATGAGCCATCTTTGAAGTTGCCCCAAGGCATAATTTACAACACCTGCCCCCGAACCCCGGGGGGTGTGTTGACACCGGAGTTTTTGTTATATGATCTTTGAACTATTTTTAACAAAATAGCCATCTCAAAACTTTTATCGGATGCATTTGGGAAAAAAGGGTTTGGGGGGGCTGGTTACCCTCCGATATCTTTTGACGCTTAAAAAGTGAACTAGAACTTTCAATTTCCAATCAGATGAGCCCTCTCTGAAGTTTATGCGAGCATTCCTTCCATAAGAACCATATATGCCCCAGGTTATAACTTACAATGCCTGCCCCCGGGCCCATGGGGGTTGTGTCGACACCTGAGTTTTGAACAATTTTTAACTTAATGGGTATCTCAAAATTTTTATCGGATGCATCTGGGGAAAAGGGGCATGGGGGGGGTAGTTGCCCTCTAATATCTTTTGACTCTCAAAAATTGAACTAGAACTTTCAATTACAAATTAAATGAGCCCTCTCTGAAGCTTTTACGAGCATCCCTTCTATAAGAACCATATATTCCCCCATGGCACTAACAACGCCTGCCCTCGGGCCCTGGGGGCTGTATTGAACCTGGAGTTTTCGTTATATGGCCTTAAAACTATTTTTTGTTTAAATGGCTATCTCAAAGATCTTATCGGATGGCTTTGAGGAAAAAAGGGTGTGGAGGTGCCCTCCAATCTCTTTTGACTTTTAAAAAGTAAATTAGAACTTTCAATTTCCAATCAAATGAGCCCTCTTTGATTTTTATACAAGAACCCCTTCCATAAGAACCATATATGTCCCCAGGGCATAATTTACAATGCCTGCCTCTGGGCCCTGGGGGATGTGTCGACACAGGAGTTTTTGTGATATGATTTTTGAACTATTTTTAACCAAATAGCCATCTCAAAATTGTTATTGGATGCATTTGGGGAAGAAGGGTTTGGTTAACCTCCGATATCTTTTGAAGCTTAAAAAGTGAACTAGAACTTTCAATTTCCAATCAAATGATCCCTCTCTGAATTTTATACGAACATTCCTTCCGTAAGAACCATATATGCCCCCAGGGCATAACTTAAAACCCTTGCCCTGAAGACTGTGTGGGGGGTATGTCTTGCTTAAAGATATAATTTCCAGAACTTTCAACTACATTGAACAAAATGACGATCTCAAAATTTTGATTTGATGTGTTAAGGGGAAAGGTGGGCTAGAGAGGGGTGTTAGTTGCCCTCCAATCACTTATGATTCTTAAAAAGGGCACTAGCCCTTTGAATTTCCAATCGAATGAGTCCTTTTTGATATTTCTATGTCAAACCTTTCTATAAAAACCTTATATGCTCCCAGGGCATAACTTACAACCCATGCCCTGATGGCTCTGGGGGGGAGTGTCCTCCTCAAAAACATAATTTCTATCTTGAAATCAACTACGCGGAACAAAATGGCTATCTCAAAATTTTGATTGGATGTGTTTGGGGAAATGGTGGGCGTGAAAGGGGTGTTAGTTGCCTTCCAATGACTTTTGACCCTTAAAAAGGGCACTAGAACTCTCGATTTCCAATCAATGAGCCCCTTTGAAGTTTATACGACGACCCCTTCCATATGAAGTGCCTGTCGAAAAAAAAAATCAGAGAACATTGGAGCCGTATGGCCTTTACTATAGGCAACAATATAGCGTTGCCTCTGATCAAGATACTTCTTTAAAAAAAATAACTTTTTCGCATGCTGACCAAGGTTCAGCGTTGCGCAGGTACCGATCTCCTGATTCAATGCCTTCGGTCAGGAGTGCAGTTCGTGGTTGGGGGCAAATCATCCGACACTTCCCGTGTGTTTTCCCCAGATTTCTCCAGGTACCCTTTTAGAGCTGGGTCGACTTTTGCTGAGCTTGCTAAGCTAGGAATCGAACCCCTGACCTCAAGATTTCAAGTCCGCTAACCGCTAGGCGCTAACCACTCGGCAAGGACGGATATCGAGATGTTTCATATTAAAAAAAAAATTAAGTAAAAGAAATTAAATCAACCCATTTAGTCACTTTATCATTCATGGTTCGAGTCCAAACCATAGGTATGTGGTCAGATTAAGTGACTTTGTTTATAATGTTAACGTATAATAAACAGATTTTAAGATTATTAGGCCCTGTTGTCATTATAGCCTCTTTGGGTGAAATCGGTTGAGTGAAAGCTGCTTGTCGTTCAATGAAATTTATACTTCCTGAACAAAAAAAAAACTTTTTAATTGTGCCAGCTTCACCTATAGCCTCAACAAACACCGATGGAGACTGGAGCTGCCAGAAAAATTAATAGGTGATTTCGACCGAAAAAGTGACAATGAATATATGGCTCTCTTTTCCTCAACGCCCCACTCTTTACGCTAAAGATTGCCTCTTTGTCACAACTCTACTTTTTAAAGTAATAAAAACTTTAGCGCAAAGAGCGGGGCGTTGAACAGGGGGATAGCCCCTTTCATATACGGAATAATTTCTGTTCTTTTTAAGTTTTAATATCGCAGATAAAGAAAAACTTGCTTTTTATATTTAATTTCTGAACGTTTTTGTGACTAATACAGGTTCTAATTTGGCTCACAAACACATGAACAATTGAAACGGAATTTGCATATTATTTTGGCAAAGTTTCCCCTCGTGTAGAATTTCCTCCGGAAAGTTTACTTCCAGAAACTACCTTCCCAATGTGAAAATCTCACCGTATAAAACCAGAATTATTTATTATGTGTATGAGAGGAGGGAAATCTGACCCCCTCCTCCTCCATGGAAAATTCATTCCCCTCACGGAAAATCCCTTCATGTGAGGGTTTTCCCCCTGACGAAATGCCCCCGCCCCACCAGAAAAATTGCCCCTAGACAATTCCATTCTAGCCGAAAATTACCCCTGAAAAATTTCATGCGGACGATTCCGGCTGAAAATGTTTTCTTATGCCATTTTTAATTGAAAAAGACTTTAATTTCTGATTGTTTCTAAAATCATGCCGGAAATCTCCTTCCGTGGAAATACTTCTCACAAATACCTCCGCCCCCTAGTAGAAACCTGTTCCTCCACAAAATTCCCACTGGAAAATTTATCCTGTAGAAAACTCCCCTATAGGGATTTACTCCCGTGGAAAAGCCCCCCACCTACGAAAAGATACTCTTGACAATTCCAACCCGGTAAATTCCCCCGGACCATTCCCCTCCCGGACAATATCTCCACATGTAAAACTGACATGGCAAAGAGAAAATAAGACAAATAAATGAATTTTGTACAGAAATCTTGGCAAATTCTCCCCAGTGTAATATATTTCCTTTGGAAAGTTGCCCCCCGGGAACATCTCTCCCCACGAAAAATTACCCCGTAGAAAATCAACCCAGCAGAAAATTCTTCCCCTCCCCGAAAAATGTCTGTATACTTTCCAATAAAAAATACTATACATAAGCAATTGGCAAATTTCCTGACTTACAAACTTTTCATCAGGGGCTGTGGGGGGTTGTGTAATCCCCAAAGAAATACTTACTGATCTTTTCAACTATCTTGAACAAAAAGGGAATATCAGAACGTAATCGGATGACTTTTAGATAAAAAAAAAGTTGGGTGAGAGGGGGAGCAGTTGCCCTCCAATCTTTTTGGTCACTTAAAAAGGGCACTAGAACTTTTAATTTTCGATAGAATAAGAATTTTAGAATTCCGTTTTTTAGTGTTTCGGTTACTATTGAGCCGCATCGCTCCTCACTACAGTTCCCTACCACGAACTGTTTGAAAAAGCACCAATAAAGGCTGGAATTACCGGTAATAGCACAAAATCAAGGGCAAAGTCGCCTAAAAAAAGCGATAATGAAGACACGGCTTAACTTAGATAAATTGCTGCTTCCCAAAGCCTGTTTTTAAAAAAAAGAACCTTGCGTAGGCTTTCACAGTTTTGGATAAGATATATGATTTTGAATTTAGTGTTAGAGTGAGGTTTGTCTCGAGGGGCTAATAACTGACCGTTGCAGGTGTCCCTTCCTTCGTGCCTCCAGCTGTGCCTCCGCGCCTCCGGCACACCTGAAACAGCATGTTAATGGAAGCGAAAGAACACAGTTTTATCTTTGGCTTATGGAAAGCGTACGGCGCGCGTTTTTTACGACGGCAAACTTTCTCCTCTTGAGAGGTTATCTTTACTTGGTCGTGTTGTTTACTGCGTTCGACATTGGAGATCCTGGGTCCTAAAAAAGTGGACATTATGCTTTGAACGAGAATTTTATTACCACA
This sequence comes from Artemia sinica, assembly GCA_027921565.1. Taxonomy (NCBI): domain Eukaryota; kingdom Metazoa; phylum Arthropoda; class Branchiopoda; order Anostraca; family Artemiidae; genus Artemia; species Artemia sinica. The sequence goes on from CM051270.1 coordinate 49,830,885, forward strand.
AACCTTCACCATTGCCTAGAGATAAATATGCATTCCCTAGTGCTTCTCATTTGTCGATTCAAACGGCTTGGGCTCGAACGTCTTTTCAAACTCTCCGACATGAATAGTCAACCGTGTGAAGATTTTTTAGGAAGATGCGGTCTCAAACCAGCACTTACAGTAAATAATTTCTTAGACCACACTGCTTTTCCATTAAAAAACAAAAAAAAAATTTTAAACAAGAAAAACGGGTTTTAATTTTCTATAAAGCAGTGAAATACAAAACAATTAATTATGCACAAAAGCTCCGAGTATTTCGGCCCCACATCCGGGAGCCTTTCTCAACGGAAAAAAATTAAAATAAAATAAATAAATAAAAAAAAAAAAAAAAACTTAACTTACATCACAATACTAAACACATAAAGAGGAAAAAAAGGAAAAAAAAGTTGACGGAACCAAAAATATTAGAAGAAGATGGGTCAAATCAAGAAACAAATTACATAACTTTGCCTTTTATACCAATTTTATCACAAAAATTAAGAAGAGAATTAAAAAACATAATATAAATACAGCATTTAAATCAGGACATAATATAAGCTCGTTGTTAAATAAAGGGAAAGACAAGGTACCGAGAAATTTGCAAAAGGGAGTATACAAAATTCCATGTTCTTGTGGTAAATTTTATGTGGGAAGAACGCAACAAACTTTAGAAAATAGGCTACAACAACACAAAAATGCAATAGATTGCGCTCTAAAACAAAACAAAACACCAGAAACGTTTGAGTCAGCTGTTGCAGAACATCTTTATAATTTTCCTCATCACAGTATTTTATTTGATCAAACAAAAATAGTAGATACGTCTGTAGGACTTTTACAAAGCTTCAGGGAAATTATAGAAATAAAAAAGATAATATATGGGGGTACTAGTATAAATAGAGATGAGGGGAATTTGGGATCAATTCAATTTATAATAGTTTAATTAAAATGCAGGCAAGATATTCAACCAGTACTGATTTTAATAATATTTCTGAAACGAAAGATGACCTTGCGAACAAAGGTCAGAATGGGTTAAATGATGAGAAAAGTAAACGAACTGCAGCTAAGCTTGCAACCAAACGAATCCATTCAATTTATAATTCATAAATTGGTTGATGAACTTGTGAAATTTAATTAGGGGTTATGGGCCGGGGGGTTAGTTGACCTTTATTGTTTTGGTCTAAGTATAAATATATTCTTCATTTTTGATAGATTTCCATTTATATACTGGGAGGAGGCGAGTTGAATCATTATAGACATTCAGTGCATGGAAGTGTTTATTTAATATATTTCCATTTATACACTGGGAGGAGGCGAGTTGAATCATTATAGACATTCAGTGCATGGAAGTGTTTATTTAATATGTGAGTTTTGTTTCTTATTTATTTATATTTTTTCTTTTGTTTTTTTTTTCTTCTCTCTTTATGTGTTTAGTATTGTGATGTAAGTTAAGTTTTTTTGTTTTTTTTTTTATTTATTTTATTTTAATTTTTTTTCCGTTGAGAAAGGCTCCCGGATGTGGGGCCGAAATATTCGGAGCTTTTGTGCATAATTAATTGTTTTGTATTTCACTGCTTTATAGAAAATTAAAACCCGTTTTTCTTGTTTAAAATTTTTTTTTAGCACTTACAGTACTGTAATAAACTTTTCGTTCCTCCAACTTCTACATCGAATTCGTCGATATGAAAGTATAACGGATTTTGAAGCTCAATATTCTAATGAACAGTTGTCCTTGCCCAAGGCCAAGCGAGTTAGATCCATTGGTGTTATGTCTGTCAGTTCCGATTTTTCTTTGCCCGGAGACGATGAAATCAAGCTCGAGATAGGGCGAGCTCGTATTGAAAGCCAGCGAATAATGAAAGCCTTGATACCCGACGACGCACTTTCTGCTTTCGGTCATCAAGTACCGAATGTCCGTCTTTCTGTACTTCACGACAGTGACTCAGACGATGACTCAGAGGAAAACACTCTGTCCGATAAGCAGGAAAAGGCTTCCGCGACTGACACTGAATCGGGCTCGGAAAGTGACGGCATCTTTGAAGATTTGCCAGTGATTGCTCACTGTGTGAAACACCAAGTTGAGAAAAATTGGGTTAGTGAGCCTGTGACGAACATGAAGAATTCTAGGTTTTGTCTTGTCAAGACTTCTGACGGCTCCATAACACCAATAAAAAAATCCACGCTGTTGTGGCTTCTGAGAGAAAGCTCTGAGAAGCTGAGTAGTGACCGATTAAACGGGTGATGGTCCAGGGCCGACGAGTAGGACTACGTGAGTCGCCACAAACCAATGCAGAGGTCGGTGTGAAATCGGAATTGCGTATCGGTGAATGGTGCTTTTACAGACCGGTTGGCAGGGGAAAGAGAGTATTAGTTGGGCGGGTCATACAGTTTGGCTACTTGTCTGGGCGAAGATGCCACTCTGTTGACACGCAGAATATGGCGATGCCGTTCCCTGACGACATAGGAAATTCTTTGCCAGTGGTTCCGGCTGAATGCTGATCTCACATTAGGTGCGGCATTGGTAGACCAGGGTTACTGTGACTCCAGCCTGTATATCATGCTTTCAGCAGAACCCGTTTCTATGGAAATCGGCACCAACATTGTCTTTGGCTTTGACTCAGACGTCTTCACAAAGCTAAACTCATTTATCCAGAAGAAAGGGTTCCACTTTTTTGATGTCTCGTCAGCATCGCAATCATCATGTTAAAAATGGCACCTAAACCCAAAACTGACCTCAAGACCATAACCACCACCATCGCCATGTTCTGTGTGTCAACAGAAGGAATTTTGTTTAAACATTTTTCAGAGGTAGTTTTTATTTTTTTTTTCGCTCCCCTCCTCATCTCCACTCGGATACAAAAACATATAAATCTTACAATTTTATACATTATCATATCACCTAAACTTCAAAAAAAAAAAAAATATATTATATACCAGTCAATGAATTAGTGGACATGAAGGCACATTACCATTTAACTTTTTTCTTGCCAAATACCTATCGCTCCCCCTGTTCCAGGGTGTCCTTCCCCCTCTAGGAGACGCTTTTCCGGTGGCATTTTTACTTCAATTTCTTAAAATTCATATCCTTCAATTTTCACTAATACGAATTCGAATTTTAAAGGTGGTCTTCCAAAAGGCTTACTCCTTACATCTTTAAAATTTTTTAACACAAAAAAAAACTATTTGCTCTCCCGTAGACTGGGCGTCCTCCGTCCACAAGAAACCCATTCTTGCGGTGGCACTTTTTTCCTTTTTTTTTTCAGCCCTTTTTACAACCAACCTTAATCAACAAAAAAAAACAAAATACAAACAAACCCATCAACAAAAAACCAAAAATAACCTTAATACCAACGTGCATGAGGGCACAGAACTGAATTTAATCTTGAACCATGTCTCCTACGGACGAGGAGGCCACCCAGGGTGGGGCTGGTCCTTCCAGCTCAAGTGCGTGTGCCCCTCGTCCCCCATTCACTTGAGTTCTTGATATAATTTTATGAGTCTCGAATGCATTCCGAGATCTAGGGCAGCGGAAGCGATGAATACCATCGGAAAACTTGTTATGCTCAGTAGAAGACTTAGTAGTAGAAGACTTAGTGTTTATACTTGTGCTAACCGAGCTTAGTTTGATTTACTGAAGCTCATTTGTCCAGTTTGTTAGGGTTGTCATTTGAGCTGTGATTATCGAGATGATTACTGAAACGTACCAATAAATATCTGAGAAACTAGTTATTTTTTTTTTTAGTTGGTTGCTTTACTTAGCGCTTTTTACTAATAACTCGGTAGTAACAGTTTTTTTGACTGTTGCTTTACAGTTTCCTCTTCAAATACCCAAAGGCCTGGGTTTAATACCAAGAAAGTTGGATTCTAAGTACATTCGGAAAAAAAGGATCTGTGTTTCTTCCGGATCTTTCGTGTCAAAGCAGCAGATTCCTTTTTTTTTAGTACAATTAAGAATCCGAGATCCAAGGGTGCGTCTTGGCACAGCCACTAAACAGAAAAGCAGGTATGATAAAAGGGAAAGGGACATGTAAAGACGTAATAAAAGGCAACTTTTACCGCTGGCCAAGCCGTATTGAATAGGGCTGCGAAGCGTGACGTCAATTCTTGGACGGGAAATTCAAATAACGATGAAACGTGGATGCGTAGACACGTTTTTTCGGAACTTTGGCGAATTGTTTTGGCCTAAAATATTTGTCGTAGATCCTACTAATCCACCAGAATGTTTTTCACGTCGAAATAATACTAGGAATATTGACAATCAGTTGTTAGTTACAACTAGAAACCACGTTTCACAGTACTTTGAATTTCGCACTTTGCTTTTTACGTCATTGCCGTGCAGCCCCATTTTGTATAACTTAAAAACCGTGTTCCGGGATTTTTTTTTGAAATCTCGGGATTTTTTTTAAAAGAAAAATCGGAATTTTATTTTTGAGCTGGTGGCAACGCTGCATGTGTAATCGGAAAAAGTGACACCATCAGTGCCATCGTAGGGTTACGTAGTTTTTGCATAGATATCAACAACTTGCAGTCCTCCGTTCTTCTTCTTTAGGTACATATCAGTTGTTTTCAGTCTTGGGGGTTCTTTTCCTTGCCAAATAAACCCGTAAATGATTTTTTCCAGGTTTTTAAAGATCGCTTTTGAAGGTGCTGAAATATTCGACAGATACCGAATAACAGGCAAGCTGTATATATTTACATATTGCGCCCTTTGGAGTATTTTATAAGTTTCCTTCCCTGTCCATTTTTAATACCTCCGGCATGCCTCCGGAGGCATGCCGGAGGCGTGCCTCCGTGCCTCATGCCTCCAGGTATCCCTCAAAATGCCCAGTTGTTAACCCCTCGGTTTGTCTCCTTATCTTGTGTTTTGTCCCCATATATATGTGTTTGTTTTTGTATTTGGTGGCTTAAGAAGCCCACAGGTGAAATGAGAAATTTAGTCCGGTCTAAAGTCACAGTACGAAATAAATCAAAAATGTGTCTGAGTTCAATCAACTGTGATATTCAAGTATTTCTGAGGTTATTGATTACAAATCCGAGAGTAATTTTAGAGTATAAAAGCACTGTATCAAAACGGATTAATTGCATGTTTCACAAATAGCTTTTGGTTCTCAGCAAAGAGGGTATTTATGTTATTTTATTATAAATTTAGTAATTAAAACTCGAGTAAAGAAGTGAAATATTAAAACATATTAAGTGCATGCTTCGCAAACAGGTTTCAGTTGATATTTAAGCATTTCTGAGGTTATTAATTATAGATCTTAATTGAAATATTGAAGATAAACAAAAATGTTGTGACACTACAATTCTCACCATGACTGCAGCTACCATATTTCCACTATTAATTAACATTAAAGTGTTATTATTAATGAAACTCATTAGCGAATATTACTTCTATTAACGTGTAAAGGTGGTTCAATTATTAAAGGAACGAATATTGATTTGCAAAAAAGCAAAATATTATCCCTAAAAATCAAGGGTAGAAATTTTAGACTTAGTTTATATGAGTTGCCAAACGCCAGCCGAGAGGAAATGGAAATTAAAACAAACAGATACTAAGATGAAAAATCTCGCCAAACTTAAAATGGACATAAATCATGGGGGTTGTTGTTTTCCCTCATAACTCCTACAAGACCACAGGTGATACTCACGCTTTGCTGAAAACAAAGCCTTTTTCAACAGATTCTGTTTTCTTTTTTTTCATTATAAATTGAAACAATGTAATACTTCTCCGTATCTTTTCCGTATTTTTTTTCCAATATCGGTTTATTCTAAACAACTATCTTAGTTTTGATTTATCTAACATATTATACATTTTATTGTATGTTTCATATTAACTACATTATTTACTATACGGTATGTTATATTATACTTCATTCTGAGTGGTTGCCGCCCATTGTTTCAGATCCTTTCAAATATGTAGAGCATCAACTGTCTAAATCAAACCTTTCCTTTGACATATCAATTTATTCAAACAGTTCGTGGTAACGAGCTGTAAGGAGCGACCCAGCTCAATAGTAACCGAAACTCTAAAAAACGGAATTTCGATACCAATAGATACATCAAAAGAATTGGATATTTATGGTGATTTTAAATATATAAGTTTCATCAAGTTTAGTCTTACCCATCAGAAGTTAAGAGCCTGAGAAAATTTGTCTTATTTCCGAAAGTAGGGGAAACACCCCCTAAAATTCATAAAATCTTAATGAAAATCTCATCATCAGATTCAGCGTATCAGAGAACCCTACTGTAGAGATTTTCAAGCTCCTGTCTGCGAGAATGTGGAATTTTGTATTTTTTGCCAGAAGAAAGATCACGGATGCGTCTTATTATTTTTTTTTTCAGGGGTGATCGTGTCGATCTAGTTATCCTAGAATGTCGTGAGAGGACTCGTTCAAAGGAAAATTAAAAGTTCCAGTGCCCTTTTTAAGTGACCAAAAACAATGGAGGGCAAATAGGCCCCCTCCCAAGCTAATTTTTCCCAAAGTCACCGGATCAAAATTTTGAGATGACCATTTTGTTCAGCATAGTCGAAAAATCAAATAACTCTTTCTCTGAGAACGACTTAATTCCCCACAGTCCTTGGGTGAAGGGTTGCAAGTTATGAACTTTACTCATTGTTTAGCCTACATATAGTATTGGTTATTAGGAAGTTTACAGACATTTCCAAGGGGGATTTTTTCGGTTGGGAGTGGGAGGGTTTGGGGGGCTACGTGGGAGGGTTTTCCATAGAGGAATTTTTCATGGGGGAAGAGAATTTTTCATGAAGTGGGCGTCGATTTTCCCATTATTATTTAAAAAAACGATCAGAAGTTAAGTTAAAAAAACAAGTTTTTTTCAACTGGAAGTAAGGAGCAACATTAAAGCTTAAACCGAACAAAAATTATTACGTATATGAGGGGGTTCACCCACTCGTCAATACCTCGCTCTTTAAGCTAAAGTATTTTTAGTACTTTCAAACTAATTAAACGGCCTTTGTGATCCAGGGGCCATTCTTAAAGAATTGGAACAAAATTCAAACTTTAGCGTAAAGAGAAAGGTATTGACGAGGAGGCGAATCCCCTCATATACGTAATAATTTCTGTTTGTTTCAAGTTATAACATTTCTTCTTACTTTTAGGTGAACATTTTTTTTTTAAATTAATTTACTGTAAAGCAAACATCTAGTTTTCAGTCAACCCTTGCAAGAGGTTTGAGGAGCAATAGCATCATAATTTTTTATGGTATAATTTGTAATATAAGATATTTATGACAATTAATTTAGTTTTCGCATATTTAAAGGAATATATTTTTGTCAGATTTTTCTTCCCTTAAAATCCATTCTTATCAAAAATGTAGGATAAAATCAATGGCTAAAAAGAACCTTCAATTTAAGCAGCCTATTCAGCTTTGAGTAAAGAGCAAATGATACTTTAGCTTTTTGGGGGGTTTGAGGAGTAGCAACACCATTATTATTCATCGCTATAATAATAATAATGATGATTTATTTAAAACCTATAGCATATATATGCAAACTGCAATAAGAAGAGCATGATAATGGAAAAAAATAAAACGCAGACAGACAAAAAAAAAAAAAAAAAAAAAAAAAAAAAAAAAAAAAAAAATCAAATTTGGGACACAGACAAAAGACCGAAAATATAGAAAGAAAGGTACGACGAAAAGATAGAAACAAACAAAACAAAAATCAAACAAAGATCAAGATTAGGTTTCTTCATTAATAAACAGAAAAATTCTTTTTTTAGGAAATACAAAAGTTTCACACTGGAAAGCACTGACAAGTTGGAGGATGGATCAAGTTGGAGGGCGAAAGATCAATCTTGGGTTTATTATGTGGCAACATTGTTGTTCCTATAACCACGAATAATAGCATTGTTAAGCGTGCTTTTTGGCCAATCAAGTTGATTGTAAAATAAGAAGTAAATTATGATTATGCCTGGGTAACAACTGGACTAAACCAAGCTTATTTTTTCGGTTTCCGAGACAGAAAATAACTTTTTTTTTGCACCGAGTATTTTTGTAAGAGGATTTTGGGTATAACAGGGCGATTGAGTATAACAACTTAGGTCACTTTATTTTTGCCTGACAATAGTTCTATCCTATTATGTTTATTAAACACGTGCAATAATGCTATTACTATTAATAATATAGACTGACTTATATGATTTTGGTATGATCAATCTATATTTCCATCAATCTATCTACATTTGGTCAATCCATTTATCTAAATATCTATGTATGATCTATCTGTCTATATTTGGTATGATCTATCCATATTTTTTTCAAATTTCGCCTCCCCTCCCCGTTGAGGAGATTGTATCCCAAACTAACTGATTTTTTTTTTTTTTTTTTGTAGCTTACATATCTTTAATTTTGTAGCTTAGTTATAAAATGGACATGTAAAGCTAAGGAACGAATGTATGACAAGTTGTGTTAGCGAGTCGGATCAACCTATTTTGCTCCCCCCCCCCCCCTAAAAAAATCCTGGATCCGCCCCTGTTCAAGGGGCATGGGATTTCCAAAGATGAGATAAAAATACCTAGATGCAGATTAACGCATATTTCTCGGATGCTTTAAAAACTTAGGAATTTTCACATATTCTTATTCTTTTAAGAAGAAGAAAATACTTGATTGTCGCCCCCTTCCCCCTTTGTGGGCCTAAATGTAAATAGGGAAGTTTTTCATTGTGTATTTATATCTAAACTTGAGCTTTGCCTTCAAATTAAGAGCCAAATTATATGTTCTAAAAATATTCAATGACGTATTTAGAAATTGTCTCTTCAGACTATCGTTTTAAAATTTCCCTATCCGTATAGAATATTTTTATAACATCTTCATTTTTTTTCTCGTAAATCGTAGGTTAATTTTCTCACTGGAAAGTGATTTGACTTAAATCTATTGCCGGCAAGGCATAGTTTTTCTCTAAACTGCTTCATTTTTAGATACAACGCCACCTTCACGTTTTCCACGTATGTCGTACCACTTATTATAATAAGTTATGCATATGCAAGAGTGGGGATTGAGCTTTGGGGCTCTCACATTGTCGGAGAAGCAACACCACATCAATTAGAAAGCCTCCAAGCCAAAAGAAAGGTAAATTTTCCTAACGAATTTTTTCAGCTGCTCTCTTATGCGACTTTCACATTCAATGCTAGGTGTTTGAGCTATGTGCCTATTGAGCTAAATATACCTTTTCAGACTTGAATTAGTCTTTCCACACTTGACTAGCTTTAATAATTAGTAAAACCATCATAATCATCGTCTAAAAGTATCATAAGCAAGCAATTTAGAGACTAAAAATCTGGAATAGAGATGGGGGTTTTAAGCTTTGTTTGCAAGGCTTTCTAGGAACAGTTCACTAATTTGATTTCAAAATCTATAAATTGCTTATTCAGAAACTCCATTTTGTTGCTGCTGTATTGATTTTTCATAAAGTTTTATCAGTGTACTTAACGCAGGATTCTAAGTAGAGCTAGAGTCTAAATAGCACTGCATATATTACGGACAGAATTTGCTCTCCAAAAACTATAAGTTAAGCAAGTGGCTCGCACTTGGCGCCGAGTTTTTAAGTGTAGAAACCAGTGCTTCCATTTCTACTATATTTTAGAGTTTATTTCTATATTTCTTATCTATATTTCTTAGTTTATTTCTTATCTACTATATTTCTACTATATTTTAGTTTTTAAGTGTAGAAACCAGTGCTTCCATTTCTACTGTATTTTAGAGTTTATTTCTATATTTCTTATCTATATTTCTTAGTTTATTTCTTATCTACTATATTTCTACTATATTTTAGTTTTTAAGTGTAGAAACCAGTGCTTCCATTTCTACTATATTTTAGAGTTTATTTCTATATTTCTTATCTATATTTCTTAGTTTATTTCTTATCTACTATATTTCTACTATATTTTAGTTTTTAAGTGTAGAAACCAGTGCTTCCATTTCTACTATATTTTTCTACTACTTTATTTTAAATGTTTCTCCTCTAATATTTTTACATCTACTTTAATACTTTATTTCTACTTTGAATTTGGATTTTCCACTTTTTTTCCTTGCCTTTGTTACCGAAATAAGAATCTTGGATACAAAGGCGGGATTTCGGCATAAGCGATTGACAAACGTTCTTGTTTGTCGGACTTGAATAGACCCGCAAAATTTGAAACAAAATAACCAGCGTGGAAGGACCGATGTGATAGATAAATACAAATAGAAGTACCTATGAACATTTACGATTTCACTTGCTTAAGAAAGAAGTGCTAGAGGTTGTGAGGAGCCTTTGTCACAATTTCATGGTAAAAGACTATGGGAAACAAATTGAGTCGGTTCAGTCTGTGAACCTTTAAAGAGAAGAGTTCTTCCTACCCGCCTCTAACGTTTCCCTTTGACAAGAAGCGATGCTTACAAGAATCGCTTTCCATTCCTTACAAGGAATTTCCTTACAAGGAAAAGATACAAAGTTCACGGAGAAATGCAAGAGCATCAAAGAAATTGCCCAGAAATTATATATTGATGCTGTATCCCAGCTAGTCGACCAATTTCCGTTTGATCACGACATTTACAACTTTGTAGAGATTGTAGACCCAAAAGTCGCATCAGATGGTGATATTTCATTGTTGCGGCTATTTTGCCAAAAGTTCGGGGAACCCTCGTAGGATTTCGGGCTGGTTGAAAAAGAGTGGCGGGCATTGTCGCTGCTTAGTCCAGACGACAGTTTGCTCAGTGGCGGAAATCCGATTGATTTTTGGAACTGGGTGGCGTCTATCGAGACACCAAGTGGAGTGCTAAAGTTCACTAGCGTTCTTCATGTCAGTCGGTTTATTTTTGGACTTACCTGCGCAAATGTCGTTGTGGAAAGACTTTTCAGCGTTCTGAAAACAGTAAGAAATGAAAAGAGGAATGGGCTCAAAAACGGAACTTTGGCTGCAACGATTTCTGTCAAGTATGGGATGAAGCGTAAAGACCCCCCTACGTTCACCGAGAGTTTAAAGAAAAAATGAAGTCCGTGAAATCCGATGCGACTGCGTCTGAATGAGTCGCTTTTTTAGAGGCATTGGGAAAGACGATGGGGATGGCGACGACAACGGTGACTCGGGATATTAATCTTAGTATTTGGTGTTTTCTCTTAAATCTTATTATTTGGTAGTTTTCATTAAATTTTTCTGAATACAGTTTAAAGTGCGTCTACATCCAGATCTGTTAACATCTGAGGAACTTCCCTCTTTCCTACCAATAAGAGTTTTTTGTATATGCTTTTTTAGCCCACATCTCCTTAACACTATCACTAATTGAGGCCCCTTCTCTATATTTATCTAGAAACTGTCAAGCACATCAATTTATTACATTTTGAGCATATAATTAAATTAGTAGTGCTCCTCCCGTGCTCAACTGGTGATGGAGGCTCACTGACGGATTCTTGGTGCCCGGTGTGCATAGCATGTATCTATGTTTGAATACTTACATTACCGTATCAGACTTAAAACATATCTTACGTTATTGCAATTTTCGCCGTATCGACATTAACTCAGCAAAAATTTAATTTAAAACGTACCTCTTAAGATAGTCCAAATTTATGTTTTGAAAATAAAATGAACCTGACAACACATAAAACATTTTCTCACCCAATATCGTTCAGTTAAGTTAACAAATTATCGTATTTATCAAATTATTGGCGGGAAAACCCCCTCCCCCTTTCTCCTCCAAATTAGGCATCTGGGAACACATATTGTAAACTATGCACGCTAGTTCAAACAATATTTTAATTTAGGCCCAATTCTAATTCTTTAGTTTTCTTCTCTTTTATTTTATTTTTACTTTTTTTAACTGTCAAAACACTTATTTAAAATTTTCTTCATTTACGTTCTAAGTCTACTTTGACTTTAATGCCTTTTACTTGTATTGAAACTTGGACTTTTTAGCCAGATTTAGATTAAATTTTAAGCAAAAATATAGATATTTATAGGTCCATGTGCTTATGATATTGATTTTAATTTAATTCCCGTAGAAAGTGAATTTACGATCTTAAAAATAGTTGAGGTAGTTGAGATGGTTGAAAAAATATATGAAAAATTAGTTGAAAAAATAGTTGAAAAAATAGTTGGAAAATGCCTGAAAATATAGTTGAAAAAAAATAGATGAACGAAATTTCGAGAATTCTTCAAGAGCTTAGGTCAATTCTACGCCTGTAGGCAAATTAACAATGACCTATAAGGCAGGAATTAGAGAAAAAAAAACACCAAAAGAAGAAAGAAAAAAAAAGTTATAATGCTGTTTTAAAATATAATAACAGCTGATTTTACAATTAAGCCTAGCCTCAATGGGGCTGAATATAGGCTTAGGATATATATTAGGCCGATATATATATATATATATATATATATATATATATATATATATATATATATATATATATATATATATATATATATATATATATATATATATATATATATATATATATATATATATATATATATATAAATTTTCTTGTTTTTTTGGTTTACTTTATTTCTCGTGCATTTACTGCACAAATGCTACCTTTTACGCTAAGAGTTAGTGCATATTCAGCGACAATGTACGCTAAAGTATGACTATTTTTCCCAATTTTTTTAAGAACGACTCCTGAAACACAAGGGCCGTTTAATTAGAATAGGAAGCTTTTTTAAAAGTTCTAAAAAACTTTAGCGTGAAGAGCAAGGTATTAAGGAGGGGGGCAACCCTTTCACATAAGAATTGTTCGATTTCAGTTTTAGTGGTTGCTCCTTACTTTCAGTAGATTTTTTTTTGTTTAATCCAAAAAAAAGGTGAGAATACAAACACATCATACCACAGACTAAAGTAGCTTCAGCGTTTCTGAAGAGCCTATGGCCACATGGACTTGTCTAGTGTAATAGGTGATAATATGTGGTGCTAAGAGACACAGTGTGAAAGAACTGTGCCAAGTATGGTGAAGTAACTAGCTGTCTGAGATGTATACGGGGTGGTTGCAAAAGGGTAACTTACCGAAAGGCTTACAATGAGTAGAACGTTCTGTGATTAGAGAAACACTGGCAAAGGGAGGAGGAAGTAAACCGGTAAAGAGGAGGAACTAAAGAAGAGTAACAAATTGAAAGACTAACACTGGTTAGTGAAAAGAATAGTAAAAAGACAAATTCATTTTTCACCTCTCCTGACGAAATAAACTGTCGTCTTAGCAATAAGATACATCTTTCACCCTTTCAGCACCCCTACTCTGTGCTTCATCCAATATTGATACATTCATATTCCTCCTAATTGAAGTAATTAAACGATTAAATCATCATCCAAATATCCCTTCCATTTATCTGAAATATGTTTGGTGGAAAATTTGAAAATATGGGCCTAAAAACTTCTTTAAGGATTTGGATATCCCCTTCAAGAAATGAATCCATGTATTTAACCGCGTTATTAATTTGTAGCTCCATAGATATTGTATAATGTGGCGCATCGTTTTTCATCTGCTAAAAAAATTAAATAAAAAAAAACAAGTTTTTTTTTAACTGAAAGTAATGAACGACGTTAAAACTTAAAACGAACAGAAATTGTTCCGTATATGAAAGGGGCTGTCCCCTCCTCAACACCTCGCTCTTTACGCTAAAGTTTTTTATTGTTTAAAAAAAAATAGAGTAGTGAAAAAGTCAAACTTTAGCGTAAAGAGCGAGGCGTTGAGGAGGGGACAGCCCCTTTCATATATGGAATAATTTCTGTTCGTTTTAAGTTTTAACGTCGTTTCTTACTTTCAGTTAAAAAAACTTATTTTTTTTTATTTAATTTTTGAACGTTTTTGAATTAAAGCAGGTTTTGATTTTGGCTCACCCTACATGAATAATTAAAACAAAATTTGCATGTTAATTTTACTTTTATTGGGTTAAATGGCTTTCTCGAAACGTATTTAATTTTATTTACGAAAGTTTTTATTAGTAATAAATATACGTAAGTAGAAAGGCCTCATGAGCTCGTGACGGGAGTCCATATTTGGGCATAGAGTCCCTAGGGAGATGGTTTTCTCACTGAGAATAAAAAAACAGAATTTTTCTCACTTGAAAAAACAGGAATTTTCTCACTTTTATGGATGTTTCTTGGACGGTTATGAGTGTTGGTCAATTTATTTGATGTTTTTCATGGATGTCAACATCAATTTATGTCTGTTTTATGGTTTTTGTCAGTGAGAATGGAAAAAACAGTATTTTTCTCACTTTGATGGATGTTTTCTGGATTATTGAGTCTAACGGGGACCGGAGTCAATGACACTTCTTACGAATGTTATGATCCATGAATTAGGAAACATGATCACGTGTTTCCTTCTCAGCCAATCAGCGAGTCGGTTTACATATTAGCGGCGGAGGGTATATGAGGAAAGGATTTTTGCTATAGTTTTTATTAGTCTGTGAATAGAATTTAAAGGAGTGAGAAGAACAGTTTGACTTTACTCATTTGGATATATATATTTGTGCTGATGATGAGTGGAATGTTTACCCTCTTAGAAGTTGATAGTGGAGTTATTGGTAATAATACAAGAACACCAAACATTGCGGTGGAAATCACGAGAGGATCACGGCTTTGTCTGGAATGGGATGAAAGTATATGCAAGATATGTGATATCCTTGAGCAAATTTAAAATGGAGGATCAATTATGTTTCGCTGCAAAAGTTGATATAGCACAAGTGAATAGACTTCAATGTGCTTTAAGTGCATTAGTGAAACATATCGAAGACAATAAACTCTATCGCTAATTGTAAATGCATAGTATTATTGTTGTTGTTGTAATTATTCAATAAAATTGTTTCGAAATCGAAAATGTTCCCTTTCTTTTCTGGTTAGGGGCTAACAAATCAGGGTCAGTCTAGAGAGTCAGCAGTCAGAGTGAAAGGATTGAAAAATGAATAAATTTGAGAAAGAGAGAATTAGATCAAATCTAGTGTTTATGGAAAAACATTTGATTTTGGATGATGATTTTCTCGAGTTATCTCTTCAACGCAGGATATTCTCTCGTCAGGGAACACTTGAAAATATAATGAGGAGTGATTCTCCCCCATTGGACTATTGTATGAAACTTTTAAAATGTGATTCAAATGCTTATACTCAATTTATTGATATATTAATTGGAACAAAGCAGAATCATATCGTGGATATACTTTTGAAAACATTGCCAATGGATTCAATGTAGATGGCTCCTCCTTTGAAAGAGGTAACGTCACAGAGTTACTCCTCTCCCCATTCCTCCACCTTGAATTTATCCGTCAGCAGGAACGATCAGTTTCGTTTTAGCTGTGAGAGAGTTGACATCGGAGACCAAAAAAAAATGTTCTATACATGTCCATTGTGCATGTACACTCTTGGCAGTTGGACTCAATGTGAGAATTGTACAATTATTGATGACTATAGTGAAAAGTGCAAATTATATAATCCTTGTAAATTACATAGAGGCTATGCAGTACAAATTAAAGGATGTAATTCATGTCTTGAGGAGGTGTGTGAGTCTCATCCTAAGGGCACCTGTGCTCCAATTGTCACTACGATAAATGTGATCAGTGGGAGAATACTTAACCCGCTATGATTGGAAAGAATCCCAAACGTGATTTTAGTTTATTTCTACGAGATTGGTATCGTCGTGGATTTAAATTATTCTGGGAAGAGGAATCTGGTCTACGAATCAACTGTTGGGGTAACAAGACAATTTGGTTTTTCTACGTCATCGTTGTGACGACACTGCCTACTATGACTATAAACCAAGTGATTTTTATTTGGCAGTTACCGAATGTGATTCACCATTTGAAAACACTGTATGTGATATTGCTTCAAATAGACAGATTGAAACTCGTGAATTTCATAATATGAATGCAAATAGTATCATTGACTATACAAAGAGATATGACAAGAGTGAAGTTACATTGTACTGTAGAAAATGTGACCCTGACTTTGCAGTCAATCAAGATCAATATACAGTGAATCCAAATGATTTACCAGCATTAGTGGTTCACGACAGTTGCCTATACATCGAAGAAGAAATCTAAAGTGAAGATTTAAAGACATTGTTGTATATATATATATGCATTTTTATTAATAAACAAATTCACAAATATTTTTTAAGCACTTTACTCTTAGGGTACTGAAATCAATACTGTATAGGTCTGAGAGGATATTTTCCACTAGAAAGTCGTTCAGACGTGGATTGTCACTATAAATGTGGAGAAACTGCTTGTAAGTATAGCCGCGACATCGGAAACACAAAATATAATAGTGCATGGAAGCCACAGCTTTTAGTCGTTAGATCCTGAACCCTCTTCCGATTTTGAATAATAGTTTTCCCACTGCTCTCAATATAGTTGCTGATGTGAGGTGTGTAAAATGTATAGGGTAGACCAAAAATTCAATCGTCTTCATTGTTTGAAAGATGCACATCCAATGACCCGTCAGCACAGTCGACGGACTGCTATTAACAATAATCAAGGTATTGTTGACACTTTGAATTTTTCCAAGAAAGTCCGAGGGTAGACAATAGGATTTGTACTGGGACATGTAGGGGTCCATATTAAATACATTGATTATTTGACTGGTGTTCATGGCGCCAAGTCCTAGTAGAACACTGCCTTCGGGAGTGATTTCCCAATAGGTTTCATATTGATTTAGTGAGATTAGTGCAATACTCTCAGCCAATGGGTCGGCAAATGTACACTCTAAACGCACACTCCCCGTACGTACTATACTCATATCCTGTGTGCCAGACAAATCCAGTACAATGATACAATGTGTTTTAGCAAACATATCTTCGGTTATACCATTTTCAAATAGTTGTGAATCATGATCTAGAGTTTGCATGGTCAACTCATAAAATGTTCTATAGGATTTATCAAAAGATAGATTGTAGAGTGGGATACCGTTTACTTTGCACACAAGAGATGAAAGTCCAAACATCTCGAATTTATTTGTGGGCATTCAGTCCACGATCCTATTGCACTGGCGCTTTTTTACAAATGCCAAAGCGAGTTTTGACGGAATTTCGCCCTTGATAAAGGATGAATCGGTGAAGGTGCGTGAGCCCATGGCAATATGACGTTTATTGGTGATTGTATGAGGAACAAGTAGTTTAATATTATTTCCATTGGCTCTCAGTTTTTCCACTGCCAAAGCAACAGAAACTCATGACCTGTTGTTTGCGCATGACATGAAGTATTGCCGAGGTGAGGGAGAGACTTACATCAGGATTGGCAGCAAGTTCTTTTCTCAATATGAAATTGGATGGTGCAAGCGTCAGTTTTATATCCACTTTAACATTGGGCGGCAGCCATTGGGGTATTTTAAATATTTCATGATATATTTTTCCAACTAGATGTAATTCACTAGTTGTAGCATTTTTAAGTACATCTGTACTATCAGTATTAGTAATATATTCATATCCATTGGAGGTGCCTCTCAATTCCTTGTATGACTTTGGTGTCATCAGCATGAATTGCACATAGCTTGTATAATTTGCGAGATTGTTGCTTGTGCTCACCAGCGTGCCATTGATGTAGACACTAATTTGACGAAATAGATTATGTAATATACAATTTTCATAGGATATTCCATCGGCCCGAATTGGCATTGTATTATCGGATTTCCGGACTTTCATTTGTAAATCTATAAATGTTGAAGACATGTCCATAAAGTAGTCTTCATTGGAATAAATTTGAAAGTGGATATTATCGGAGAGGGGTTGTTGTGGATAACATTGTTCATAGTATCCATGCTTGACACTCACATCAACATTTTCAAAATTGAATAGATTCAATGAGGCGGTGATTGAAGGTTGAGAATCCTTATGCGGTAGGTAGGACATCTTAGGAGAAGAAATCTAGTTTCGATCTAACAATTCTCCTTCCTGGGGCTTCTTCTTCTGTTTACACTACGTGTCGGCTTTTTCCTTCTTTCTTTGACAAGAGGGATGATGTCTTTCGTTTCCGACCTGAGTGGAGACTGATGAGTGATGCATTGTTTCTTCACCGTTTTAAGCCTTTACCATTTTGTTTTAATCTCTCGCCAAGGGTTCGCGCACTGGACCTAAGATTTTCCGTAGCACTTTTTTTTTAAAATCCTTGCCAGAGCCCCAATTGTATAGTGTAGAGGATGCAAAATCTGTCGCAGCCGGTACAAGATATTTTCTAGCCAGTGGTAGTGAAGAGCGAAACAGCTTAGCAAAACCAACTGCCAAGACCGTAGCCAGACATTGACGAGCGACCTTTGTAATAGTCCATTCCATTGCCCTGTTGTCTTGGGCCAAGAGTATTAACATAGCAGTCAATATCAGGACAAGTGAATACCACTTTTTTATTAGACATCTTGTTGAATTTGAACGATGGGACGAAAAATGGCATGTAATCACAGCCAATCCTTTTGAAATTGCTATGGGATCACCAATTCAGTTCTTAGTGTTAACTAACAGAGTTCCAAATAGGAAGTTTCTACGGGAATATACTGAAGATGCTTTATATTGTAGTGGTGAATATGCTCTTGACTGGTTTTTCGTTCAAGAACTCGTAGGAGGGGAACATTTGAATTACCAACCCGAGATGTTTCCACAAATGAAGCGTAGAGAAATATACAAGTGTCAGTGGAGAAGGCAGGCGGGTAGTCAGCAAAAATGAAAATAGTGTTTCCGGCACTTTTACCATTGATTATATTGAGCTTAAAGCCAAGAATATCCTTTAGGTTATCATTGAGAATAACCTTTTCACTGGCAATAGGTGAACTAATGTAGATCTTACCCTCCTCCTTTGAATAGTTGAAATGAAAAGCTCCTTTTTTACGAGCGGAAATTCTTTTATTAATAGAACGACATAAATCATTCATACAGGTGAGTTCCTCGTAGGGTAATTCAATATATGGATAATCCATCCAATTGATTTTTTGAATTTGTTCTTGATCACTTGAGGATGGTGGTGGCGGCCAATCATAGGGTCTAATTTTTATATCATATTTACGATCTTTTCTCAGGATGTCGTAGGTATTTTTGAGAATACAGTCGACAAGAGCCACTTCATACTTTCCGTCGAATTTGATGGTGGGGGAGAGTTTGGTGGTCGTCCAAAAATCACTTGTTCTATTCAAGTCATTGTAGAGAGGATCAGAAACATTGGACATGAAAGTCACATAGAAATCATTGGGCATTGTCAATGTCTTCAGCACTGACCCAAGAATCAAAATCTGAGTTGTATCCTAGCCAGCGAACAAGCAACTGTCTCTTGCCCCTACGAGTACGACTCTAATATCTTTTCAATTTGATAAATTTCACTAGTGTTTCTAACTTTTTGCAGTTCATACTCATAAAAACCGCCGAGAATCTCATCATCTTTGGTGTCTCGCAGTCGATATGTCGTGGGTTCATTTTCTAAGATTTTGGACACTTTAAAAAGTTCAATGCTCCACAAATAATTCCCCTTTTCAAAAATATTGGTGGTTCTATTATTTCAAACAATATCGCCAACATTGAATTTTTTCTTCACATTTGTTTGTGTTGTTTTTTCACTGGAATATTGCTTAATAAAAGTGTCAAATGTTGTTTCATTGCCATGAACTTCCTGAGGGATAACACTAGACAGCGATCGGTGTGAACGTTGGTTATAGATTTGCATGATTTTTTTATCTAAATCATGAATAAAAACAGCAGTATTTTTCAGCGTGCAATATCTCGGAATTAATACGAATCGTTCTTATCAATCGTTCAGCCAATGCAGCCAGGATTTTGGACACTTTAAAAAGTTCGGTGCTCCATAAATAATTCCCCTTTTCAAAAATATTGGTGGTTCTATTAATTCGAACAGTATCACCAACATTGAATTTCTTCTTCAAAATTTTCCCTTGTTTTTACAAGCCAAGGCGCGTACAGTGGAACGATGTTGCTTTGTCTGTTGTCTAACACCTTCTGGCAGTTGAACACATTGCCCTCAGTTAAATTTAAACGAAGTTCAGATATTAGATTAATGAAATCATTGTCAACACCATGTTTGAGTATGGCCTTCCTAAGCAAGGGTTTTGAAGTGCTTAAAACGGAAAATAAATGCCGTTGTTCGTGTAGTTTCATCAGTGCCATAACGCCAACTAATAGTCTTTTCTACTGTTCACCGGAAGATATACTGTAGTTTTATTGTCGAAAATGTCGGTGACTACACGTAGGTCCTCAGGCCTGCTCTGATTAAGATCCAGCAAAATGTAACCGTAGGGTTTATTAGTCGCCTGAGTGTACGCTGACAACATAAATTTTGGGGCACCGGGGTATATCTGTTTATTGAGAGTTATGAGCGAGCTAGAATCACGGACAACTCGATAGATAATATAGATAGTGCAATTCAAAGCAAGAGTTCGCATACATTTGCTCTGATGAAACAGATTGTGTAGAACTAGGGTTATGGAAATGTGTTCATGGTGAGAGCGAACGGTGAACAGTTGTAGCATTTCCTGTGAGAACTGTTCAATGGATTCAGCCAAATCATCAATAATCAGCCACGAGTTCGATTCAATACTATTGAAAACAACAAGTCCCCGTATGAATTGTATTGGTATGGTTGTGGCAATAGCTTTTATTTGATCATAGGACTTCTGCCAAATACTATAGCAATAGTAGATTTTTTTCGGTTTTTCCAAAAATATTTTATCACAATTTTGAATTATTTTAGTTAAGAGTGTTGTTTTCCCCGACATTGAGGGACCACACAGAAACAGCCTGAAGGGTGTTTTAAATTGATAAATGCTGCTGCTGCTGCTGTTGACAACAGTTGGACTACAACTAACTGTAAATCATACGTGTCCAATGAATAAGTAGTAGTAGTAGCAATATTTTTTCCCATAGATCTATCTAGTACGTTAACAAGAACAGTTGACAAAATTTCATGGCAGCATTTATTTCGGCAACATGAAAACGTCTATTTGTTCAACGTGAACAATTGACAACGATAAAAATGACACTTTATGTACAACCAAAAATAAAAACACTTTTTGTCCATCAACAGCAATAACACTTTTTTGTACAACACTTATTGTCTTAAAAACACTTTTCTGTACAACAACAACAACACTTTATGCAGCAAACACACACTTTTCTGTACAACAACAACAACAACAAGAGCACTTGAAAACAACACTTGAAAACAACAAAAAAAAAAACACTTGGAACATGAACTAGCACAGTTGAACATTATGAATTTAAAAATGGGGTCCCCCCCCCCAGGGCCGCGGGGCCGAAGGCCGGCCGGGGCGGGGGACCCCCCTACCCCCGGGAGCGGCCACGGGAAGGGCCCCTCCCCCCCCCCCCCCCCCCCCCCCCCTGTAAAAAAACCCCCCGGGGGCCGCGGTGAAAAAAAAAAAAAAAAAAAAAAAAAAAACAGTACAATAGTTGTCGTCACTGCGGCAGGTTAGTGGTTGGGTTAGTTGAGGTTAAATTAGTTAATTTATGAACGGGTTGGTGGTGGTTAGTTAATTTATGAACAGGTTGGTGGTGGTTAGTTAATTTATGAACGGGTTGGTGGTGGTGGTTAGTTGGTTAGTTGGTTAGCTTAATTTATCCAGACCAAGTTGATTGCGATAGTCTATGCATTCAACTCGGTCTGAAATACGGTAGTGGCCATGAGGCAGGACACTCACACCATTCTCGAGCACATAGACTTTGTCAGATATACATGACATTGAATTTTTTCCACTCTCACAGTATAATTTCTATACTGTAGAGAGCGAATTGCAAGCACTTTTGCTCTCGGCACTAGGCTATTTTCTACACAGTCTCTGTACACGCTCATGTTGAAATTGCTCTTTACAAAAATGTGTAGGCACCCCTTTACACGCCTTCTTTTCATCCCCACTATGAGTTTTAACGCAAACTTTAGGAACCGGGAAACACCCCCCTGGATATCAAATCACTCCCGGCTCTGATTTTAACATTAATAGTTGGTGGGGGCTTGACGTTTCACCAACTCGGGGTAGAGTGATGGATTCCAGTTGGTGAAATCCATCCGCGAGCTGATGTGTTCCCCCTTTTCTAAATCACCCAATAAATCTTCGGTCCCATTTACCTTTAACAGCAGAGAATCTGTATCCCCATAGTAAACTTGAATCTCCCCCTCCCGTGGCCATTGCACCTTGCACACATTGTAAAAAAAACGACAACATGAGCTTTTTGGAAATTTCTAGTACTGAACTGCCGCCCGCCCGATATATTCTTGTTCAGGACCACATTTCGCTTTCGCCTGTGTAGAAGAACCATGCCAGTCTCTATGCTCGTGAAACGATGTAAAATTGGGGTCGGCAATAATTCGTGCCCACTCTAGAGGGTCGGTCACAACATCGCAGCGAGATCTGTTACGTACGCTTTCACATTTTTTGCCAAACGCTGAATTTAGGATGAGTTTGTACATTTCCTTCTCCACCTTTGAGTTTGCCCTAGAGCGTTTATCGACAAAAGTGTCGATAAAAGTCTTTAAATATGGTCGCTGATTGAACTGCAGGACCCTGTGAATTTTGGTGATTTTGAAGCCATTGTTCACCATCCAGTGCAAAAGCACATGGTGAACAACGATATTCTCCTTAGGGTCCAAATCAGCAATCAGTTTTTTGCTTAGAGGGAGTCCAGTGCATGCATCCCCATATCCTCAAACCAATGATCGATTGTAGGGGCTCAATGAGTCCCTGCTCACGGGTCGATTGATACAGGAAAAACAAAATCTTTGACGGAGTCGTGAAGCGCCAGAGGAATGTGACCGTCAATTTCAAAGAACCATCCTTGTGGCCCATTGTCCTCGACGGTGGTAATGTCGGGGAACTCACAAGGATTCTCAAGCCCATTGATAGTTCCCACACGGCAAAGAGTAGTGAGACATTGCCGAGGGGTACAATGAGTTCATGTCCAAGAACACTGCATTTGACTTTGCACCGGTGCTGTTTTGTCCGCTCGGATCGGTCGACAAGACGCGGTCCCCAGGAAAAACATACCCACCCCTCATTGAAAGCTCTACAAAAAGGTGCTGATCTACGTCTGTGATTAGGCCTATTTCCTCCCTACTAATTTTTAAAATCAAATCCATCACCAAATGGGGTGTGAAAAAATAGTAGCCTATATCTAACCCGAACTCTGAATAGATTTGATCTGTGTTCTTACAGACTATATCCAACAGAGTTAAAACGTCACTGGCCAAGTACAGTCTACAAATAATCCCACCCATTTTTACAATCCCCCTTAGAGCACACCTTCTTGGTAAACTCATATTCCTCGGCTGTGCATTCACTGCTGGTCAGTGAATTGTAAAAAGCTTCAATTGGAGGTAGTTTTCACCTCGCTTAAGCGAGTGCCAGAACAGTAATAGTCGTATGCGTATACACCTTTGCAGGTCAACAGATCATACATTTCACTGTCTGGAAAGTGCTGTTTAAGCAAGGGGAAAGCTATCAAAATTGTCGTTTTTTTTTCGGCACTTGAATCAATTGACTCAATGCTTGGGAAAAAAACTAAAGGAATCTAAAAACCTGATTTTATTCCAAAACGTATGCCCATTATCCACTGCTTGCCATTTCAGCTCAAGAAGCAACAACTTCTCGGCCGATTGGGAATAATGCTATAGGTAAATGAATTGTATACCCATGGACTGTCTACTCCCCCTCCCTCCTATGCATACGTGCCAGTGCCGGTAAAATAAATTTTAAGTCGGTATTTGAGTTGTGGATAAAAACAGGGATAAAAAACTGCTGGCTAACATTTAAGTTACACGATTGATGCGCAACCCCTCTAAAAGTACTACCCCCAGAAGACATTTCCTGCCACAAGAGATTATGACCCCTGACTTCCCTCTCCCACCACCTCTTTTCCCTTTAGTCCCCTTATCCCCCTCTACAAACTCGCCCTTACAAACCCAACATATTTTTTGATTTTTTAATCGCGAGACGATCCTCTGTAGACAAAACCATAAGATAATGGGTATTTCTCAAACGAGAAATAGCACCATTAGCTGTGCCAATTAGTTTAGTCAGTGCCTTGACCATACACTCCCCCTCATCCAACGTTTCTACTATTTCTAACAACCGCATGGTTTTAGAACTGTCTCTTTGCGCATGAGCATAGGACACTGCAATAGCTTGATGTTCTTTGACTCGGTTTGGAAATTGGGGATCATTCACCTCCCACCAGCTTAGCTTCACAGTCTAAAGATATTTTGTTGCACTGGAGGAGGGTGTTTTGAAAATTTTTAAAACGTAAAATAGCCCTATCCCCTGAAACCGTTTCCACTGTCTGGTAGCCATGTCGGCTACAATGCCTCATGTGATTTTGCAACTTTAATTCAGTCCAAAATCGAGAGAGGCATGTTGGACAGTAGAAACGGGTCCCCCTAGTCTTACCCTCCCCCAGAAATCTACTGATGTCTGTGATCGGGTTAAAATGGCCAATTGAATTGGCAAAGTCACCAGATGGGGGTGTATACAACAACCAAACCCAGTGTTTGACTAATTCAATTGAAGGGCCCCTTACAGAGAAGACCACCCCCTTCTTTTTTTAAAACGAACCCCATCTTCAAATTCAGTTTCTACTGAACCACAGTAACGCAAATATTTAAATGGGCATTAGCCCTTTCAAAAATATAAATAGATCTTAGCGTCACTGGGTATTTTCCTTCTAAACAAGAGAAATCTACAATGGGGAAATTGGACCCTTCCTTCCCATGTACAGCCCAATCGTCTAAATTCGTCTTGGTAGCGTCACGTGCTAGAGGCTCGAATGCTGATATGAGGAAAGCATACTTGAAACATTTTTGACCTGTTTCAAAACAGATCCGCTGGACACCTTTACAACCTTCTAGATCTGGATTATATTTTAAAACTATACCCCCATCCCTAGGCCCCCCTCTTAAAATAAAATCTTTCTCAAATTTACAGATATTAACGCTTAAATTTTCAATAAATAAAACTACAGACCCACTACCGTTTTCGTTAAAGTTCTCAAGATGCGCTATAATTTGACCTACCCACTCCGAAAAAACACCCTCAAAATTTTCTAAATTCGGATAAATCAAACGCATCTCGGAATGTACATAATGATAATAAACTTCGCTTTTCCCCTCATTTAAATAAAACACCTTTAAAACAATTGAACCTTAATTGAATCCCCCCCACAATTGAATTTGGTTCTCCAGCAGTGCACGAATTTTCTCTACATAGACATGCACAATTTCTACAGGATCAAACACATAATTTCCCCCCCATAAGTGAATTAAACGGGTCCCCAAAAGTCGCAGTGAAGACAACTTGAATTTCAAAGTGTTTCTGGACAGCTGAAATTCGGGAAATGGTGTAAATTGGACATTACCCCCCTCTTCCTCTTGTATATTATCAACACTCCCCCCCCACATTGTTCAACAATATTTGGGGTATGCGAATGCTCCACTTCAGTT
Organism: Artemia sinica; assembly: GCA_027921565.1. Taxonomy (NCBI): domain Eukaryota; kingdom Metazoa; phylum Arthropoda; class Branchiopoda; order Anostraca; family Artemiidae; genus Artemia; species Artemia sinica. The sequence continues at coordinate 49,856,312 of CM051270.1, forward strand.
GTTTGAAGTGGATTCGTTAGGGTATCGGAGGCTGGAGGAGGAGGAGGGTTCCCCGTTAATTCGTTTGTAAAATCCTCCAAAAGCTGTAGTGTATTTTGACTCAAGTCCCCCTGCCCAACTGCGCTATAATCTACATTTAAAAAATTATCTAAAAACTCATCAATATTAAACGGTATTTGACTGTCAGGTAAAATGTTATCGTCCCATGTTGAATTGTTGTTGGAGAGCTCCTCTCCTTCACCAGCTGATGATGATGGTGACAATGAATATGGTACCAATGGCTCATTTTCCTATAAATGAAAAAATAGCTTATTTTCAAAGTGTTCAAATCATCCCTACTGTTTTTAAAATTTGGATTATTATTTAAAACGAGCATAGTAGTAGTAGCAGTATGCACATAGTAGCATTTGGTTAATTCAACTGAAAGTTCCAATTTCCAATTTAATATAAGATATTTACAATCTAAAACGCCGCTTTACATAAAATTGACAATTTGATTTTGTTCAAACAACTCCCCTCAATTTCCAATATTTAATGCTCCCCCCTCCGAGCCGGCCATCGCGGCGCATCCCGCGGCCCTTCCCCCGCCGCTTCTCGGGTCCACCGGCGCTTCCCGACCGCCACCGCGGCTCCCAGCCGTTTACATAATGTCAAAAAAAGAAAAATATTGTTAGAACATAAGTCGTTTCTCTCTCTCTCTAATTCCCTACACTGGGATGTATAGGACTCATTATCATAATTATTGTAAGCCGCGTATGTTCTGTTCCATGCGTATTCTCAGGGGAAACACTACAAATAAATGGGAAACCGTTAACTCTTATTGCCAATGCTAAGCCCCTAAATTCTTGGCAAGTTGTAAGCTGTCAAAAATGTTACGCAAATTAGAATCCATATGTGCAATGAGATAAATGGGATAATCTCTGTCCTTCCCCATAAAACTATAATATTCAATTGTGAAAAATTGCATTTTGAGTTTCATAGTGGAGAGTTAGCAGTAAAAACTAGAAATTACCTAAAAATATTATTATGAGATATCGAAGAGATAGCAATAGTGGGGGGAACAGAGAAAATAGCAAAGATTAGAAAAAAAGAGTGGTTTGACATGCAAAACAAAAAAAATACATTATATTTAGATATCTCTGAGGGAGGGAGGGGGGGAGCAGAGAAATTTAAAACAATGGTTGGGGGCGAGGGGTTAATATTTTAATATCCCTGAGATACACTTTTACACAGTGTTGAAAAATAGTTTTGTTTTTAGATATTTCTATAAGATAGATAGGAAAAAAATGCTCACATTCGCAAATTCCGGGTGTATTTGAATGCCTGAAGGTCCAGGCGAAGCATGCTGTACCATCAGCGGACCTTGTGTTGGTGGGGCATCGAGTTTACCAGGAGCGGGACTCTCCATCGTGTAGGAAGCTGCCCATTCACTTTTGAATTTCCTGCTAGTGGATGGACCAGTGACGTCACAATCCTGCGCAGATTGGTTTGCGGCTTGGTCAGGTAACACTTGTTTAGGAGGCTTCGGCCAGCGACCATATTGGACAACTGTCGCCTTCGCAGGGGGCGCATTATTACCCCTTGCTCTCTTACTGGGTGGCGGTGGGCATTCTTCACAATCTGTCGCCTTCGCAGGGGCCGCACTATTATTACCCCTTGCTCTCTTACTGGGTGGCGGCGGGCATTCTTCACAATTTGCCTTAAAGAAGAGAAAAAAGTTAGTATCGAAAATAATTTTCCCCTTTTTTACAGAAAGAAAATTAGTACCCCCATCCACATAATTTGTCTAGAAAAGCATTTATCATTAAGAAAGCCCCCCTACGCCAGCATTTACAGTAAAGCAAAAAGTAAAAATATACTAAACTCAGAAATCAAACGTTTTTATTACACAACTTGTGAAAAAAAATCATGAAAAACAGTAGTCTATAGCCTTAGGATAGAAATCAATGTTTCTATTTTTATCATTTAGAAAAAAAATTAAATGTTCCAGTCTATAGGCTTTAAATTAGATAAAAAAAAGATCGTTAACGGAAAATTAAGCCACCCTAGGTTTACCCTCTCATTGAGTTAATCTTGCGATTTATTCAAGCGCAAGGCAGATCAATAAAGAATATATCTTACTGCCTTTTATTCAAATGTTATAGTTAAAATCACTAAAATGTCAAAGAGAAATGGTTCAACACTGAAGTCGAAAACAATTATCTTTTCATTTCTTTTTTTTCACTAATAAAAAGCGCTAACCCCTTCTCCAACAATAATCCTGGATTCAAAATTGACCCCCTCCCTCTAAATTTTGGAGAATTAAGCCACCCTAGGTTTACCCTCTCATTGAGTTAATCTTGCGAATTATTCAAGCGCAAGGCAGATCAATAAAGAATATATCTTACTGCCTTTTATTCAAATGCTATAGTTAAAATCACTAAAATGTCAAAGAGAAATGGTTCGACATTGAAGTAGAAAACAATTATGGTAAAAACATCTATCTTTTCATTTCTATTTTGTTACTAATAAAAGCGTTAACCCCTTCCCCAACAAATATCCAGGATTCAAAATTGGACCCCCTCCCTATAAATTTTGGAAAATTAAGCCACCCTAGGTTTACCCTCTCATTGAGTTAATCTTGCGATTTATTCAAGTACAAGGCAGATCAATAAAGAATATATCTTACTGCCTTTTATTCAAATGCTATAGTTAAAATCGCTAAAATGTCAAAGAGAAATGGTTCGCACACCGAATCCCTCTTACTTAAACGTTTTTATTACACAACTTGAGAAAAAAAAATCATGACAATCAGTAGTCTATAGCCTTAGGATAGAAATCAATGTTTCTATTATTGCCATTTAGAAAAAAAATTAAATGTTCCAGTCTATAGACTTTAAATAAGATAAAAAGATTGTTAAAGTAAAAATTTCGCGAAAATATACTAGGCATCCTTTTGAACCTGAGAAACCTTTGACTTGGCCGCTAAATCGTAAACACACAGGAAAAGGGTGACAGCTAATTTTAACCTCGCGCTGGAGAGTCTAATGTCAAACAGAGCGTTATAGTGCCTTAAGAATTGACGGAAGTCAGTTGTCGCTTTTAGCTAGGATATAGAATGCTTAAAATTGTATAAATTTAACGAAAAGAAATTATTTCTATTGCGATTATTACCGTTGTAAAAACAGTGGGGGAGGGGTTAGGTTTTGAGGGTAAAAAGAACATATTTTATGTTTTCTATCGAGTATAAAGATAGCATGGAGGTGTTTTGTATCGGGGGGGGGGGGACTTAGATATACTGGAGGGTGACCAAGGAAAATAATTTTATTTTGAAAATAAACATTAAAAATGTACTCACATTGCTAATTGTGGCTGCCAAGGCTTCAAGATCATCAATAATATTTAGTGTTCTATCCATTGTCAGGTTACTTTACTTTCTGATAATTTACCCACAATGCATGTCCGTTATATACGAAATCTCAAGGGTGAATTGTTATGTAACGGGGAAAACCATAACTCGCTGATTGGCTGAGAAGGAAACACGTGATCTAACTGTTTCCTATTCCTGGAAACTCATAACATTCGCCTCTAGCATGCACTTGGCCAAAACAACAACAACAACAAATACTGTTTCCTATTTCTGTATCATAAATCACCTCGAGCATGCACTTACAACAACAACAACAACAATCAATTGATCTTGAAAGAAGAGGTCATTGATTCCGGTCCCCGTTAGACTCAATAATCCAGAAAACATCCATCAAAGTGATAAAAATACTTTTTTTCCATTCTCACTGACAAAAACCATAAAAAAGACATAAATTGATGTTGACATCCATGAAAAACATCAAATAAATTGACCAACACTCATAACCGTCCAAGAAACATCCATAAAAGTGAGAGAATTCCTGTTTTTTCAAGTGAGAAAAATTCTGTTTTTTTATTCTCAGTGAGAAAACCATCTCCCTAGGGACTCTATGCCCATATATGGACTCCCGTCACGAGCTCATGAGGCCTTTCTACTTACGTAGCTTACGAATTAACTTACGTAGCGAACTTCTATACTTATAGATTTTTAGTACGTATATTAGGGGGTTCTCCCCCTAGTGAATACCTTGCTCTTTAAGCTAAAGCTCGAATTTTGCTCCAATTCTTAAGACCCTTAATCACAAAGGCCGTTAACTAGAATAAATAGCTTTTATGAAAGTACTAAAAAAAAACTTTGGCTTAAAGATTGAGGTATTGACTAGGGGGTAACCCTATCAAATATGTAATATTTTTCTGTTCGTTTTAAGTTTTGATGTTGCTCCTTACTTTCAGTTGAAAGACTTGTTTTTTTTAATTTAATTTCTGATCTTTTTTTTAATAATGCTGGGAAATCCGGCACCCCCTTCATAGCAATGGCCCTTCCCCCATGAAAACTTTCTTCATAGAGAGATTCTCGCATATAACCCTCACCACCACCCCCCACCTACCAGAAAAAATCCCCCCGAAAACGTCTGTATACTTCCCAATAACCAATACTAGCCTGTATGTTAACACTGGGTAAAGTTCATAACTTTCAGCCCTCCCCCCGGGAACTTCGGGGGATTAAGTCATCCTAAGAGACATAGTTATCATATTTTTGACCTTGCTGAACGAAATGGCTATCTCAAAATTTTGATCGGGTGACTTTGGGAAAAAAATGAGCGTTGGAGGGGGCCTAGTTGCCCTCCATTTTTTTGGTCAATTAAAAAGAGCACTAGAACTTTTAATTTTCGTTGCAATGAGCCCTCCCACGATATTTTAGGACCACTGGGTCGATACGATTACCCCTGAAAAAAAAAAAAAAAAAAAACACGAATCCGTGATCTTTCTTCTGGCAAAAAATGCAAAATTCCACATTTTTGTAGATGGGTGCTTGAAACTTCTACAGTAGGTTTCTCTGATACGCTGAATATGATGGTGTGATTTTCATTAAGGTTGTATAACTTGTAGGAGGTCTTTCCCCCTTTTTTCTAAAGTCAGCCAAATTTTCTCAGGCGCGTAAGTTTTGATGGGTAAGACTAAACTTGATAAAACTTATATATTTGAAATCAGCATTAAAACTTGATTCTTTTGATATATCTATTGGTATCAAAATTCCGTTTTTTATAGTTTCAGTTACCATTGAGCCTGGTCGCTCCTTACTTCCAGTTTCGTTACCACGAACTGTTTGATTGAGGAGGAGGTTCAGTTGATCTTTCCTTTGCTGGAAGGAGGGGATGCCTGAAGCCTCAAAAAAGATAAATTTATGACCAAGTCTTTGAAGTCTTGGTTAGGTTCATGATAAATACAGAAAAAAGGGGAAGGGAATTCCCATTAACCTTTCATTCCGCGGATTATTTTTGGGTTATGTCCTTAATAAGGGTGCTGAGGAATGACAGATTCCTTCTTATTCAAACAATATTGTACGTGTAACGCAAAAGATAGCGTTCATATGTTAACCACACTAAAGGGAGGGGATGGGGTGGAGGGCCATACCCCTCCCAAAGACAATGATGAACTTTACTTAAAAGCCATGGATCGAAAATCTTTTTGAACTTCTATGTCCACCCCTCCTTGGTAAGTATTGTACAGGGGGGAGTTACTTTTTTAGGGATGGCTATCATTCAGGGATGATTGAAGTATTATAATACGATCATTAAACAGGAGCAAAAAACTAGAATCAACCGAATCTACCCAACCAAATTTATTATTACTACTACAACCTACTACATACGCCTTAATTTTACTACTACAACCTACTACCTAAGCCTTAATTTTACTATCTACTATTAAATTTATTATTATACTATTAAATTTTCTATGGAATTTAAATATTATTAGCCTTAAATTTAAACTGGAATCAACCGAATCTACCGTTTATCCTGATTCCATATATCATTAGCCTTAATTTTACTATCTACTATTAAATTTATTATTATACTATTAAATTTACTATGGAATTTATATATTATTAGCCTTAAATTTAAACTGGAATCAACCGAATCTACCGTTTATCCTGATTCCATATATCATTAGCCTTAATTTTACTATCTACTATTAAATTTATTATTATACTATTAAATTTACTATGGAATTTATATATTATTAGCCTTAAATTTAAACTGGAATCAACCGAATCTACCGTTTATCCTGATTCCATGTATCATTAGCTTTAAAATAACTAATCAGAACTACTAAGATATAAAAATTTACATCATTTTAGAATAATGGGTATCCCCAAAGAAGCGGTTTGATCTTGATGAAAATTATAGAATAGATTTCTTCCATGACAACATTAAAGCTACTAGGTGACAAGGAGGGGATTGAAATCAAATAATTTGGGCTTTTTCAATTTAAGGTAGAATCCAATTTAACCGAATAAACTTAATTTTTTGAAAACCATAAAACCATAAAACCAGAAAACAAGAAAAAAAATCATGAGATCACTTTTTGCCCAAATAAGTGTGGTCACACAAGCAGACTTTTCCTTCTTTTCTTTTTTTTTTTCAGGGATAATCGCATGCAGCCAGAGCTGGCAGGTTACAAAAAGAAGTCTAACTCAATGGAAAATTTTTGAATCCATAATTCTAACGGGAAAAATACTAACGTTATTATAGACAATGTATTCAATAAAACTAACTGTTACAGTGTACAAGCCCTAAATAGTTTTTTTTTCAATAAAATTTTTGATCGAAAAAACACACCGAACATCTGTAACCTTGCTGTAGAATATTTTAAAGATTTTTATTCTTAGTATGAACAATAAATTTAGTTTCATTTTATTATGGGTCATTTTCTTAAGAAAGTGGAGCGTCAGCTAAAATAAAATAGACACATTGGACTTGGACTAAATGGCCTTTGATTGTATTTTGTATTTGTATTTTGTATTTTGTATGAAAGATTGAATTTTGTAGGTGGTGAAAATGATGTTGGTCGTCGTTTTCATATTTATCGTCTGTTGGCTTCCTTTCCAAGTCTATTTTTTGTTGGTCCCACAGCATTCGTCAGTAACTCGTAATCCATATATCCAGCATATATTTTTTGCCGATTTGGTTCCTAGCACTATCCAACTCTATGTATAACCCCTTTATATACTGTTGGATGAATGCAAGGTAAGTGAACTTGCCTTCTTTTGCTGTTGTGTTGAAATAAATTTTACGCAGTCGACATACTTCTGATGGATGCTCAGATATGAGCTAAGAAAAGAAAGTTGGCTTGTTTTCATAAAAGAAAGTAAAGGGCTATAACAAATGGCTATAACTACGACGTAGAATATCCCTTTCATTCATTTCTGAAAGGAAGCAAGTTAAGCTATCACTTTCTTTTGTTGTTTGCTAATATCTAAGTTTCCCTGAATCTACCAATTGTTGATGGATGCCTGGTTACGAGTCATTTGAGAGGTTGCTTTTATTGCTATAAATAGGGGAGAGGGAGACTGATTGCTTTCAAATAAATAGAAAGCCTTTGAAATGGCTCTTTCAAAACTTCTCTGTGGGAGGTACAATGTGAATCTACTGTGTTGAATTGGCAAGTCCAGATGAAAGTCTTCAGAATACAGAATGATGTTATAACCTATGTCACTTTTATGAGTGTCAACTTAGGGCCTGACCAAAAGACAGAGGATACAAAAGGTCGCTGAGGGCCTTTTGTACATTACTCATGTACACGTAATGACTAATGATACCCAGGAGAAGACAAGAAGTTTCTCAATCCTTTTATCCTGAACTTTTTCAACAATTTTACTGCTATTTTAAATAATGAGGATCTACGTACCTTTCATGCATTTTTTTTCCACACCATACAGGAAATATTCGTTGGAAAACTTGGGAGAGAGTTCGTTGACCCTACATTACAGCTCTAGAGCTATTTTAAAGGGACAAAAAACTAAATGGGGTAGTCAACCGTTTTTGTTTCAATAGCTCTTCTGTTTCTGCAGGCCGACACACCAAAACTTGTCTTTGACAGTAATGCCAAATTTCATGATGTCATGACATTATGCCATAAATGTCATGATGCGTGTAGTCCATGGGAAAAAGGCAAATAGACGGTTTCAAAATAGAGACATCACAGAAATATTTAATTTAAAGGTGGGCATCATAAAACCTATTTAAGATGAATATTCAAATTTATCCCCGCTAAGTTTTTGAAAGAGATCCCATGAATTTTAATGCATCTAAGAATCTCTTAGCTTAATAAATCCTTTATTCTTTTATGAATTCTTTCTATGGATAAATCTTCAACAAATAGTGTGTTTTAATCTAGTTCAACTTCCCCCCAAACATTTCCTGAAATTTGTACCTTTGTACCCTCAGCCTTAGTAGTATTCCCAATAGAATTAGTAGTTTTACTACTACTACTAGTAGTAGTAGTAATAGTAGTAGGGGTAGTAGTAGCAATAGTAGTAGTAGTAGTAGGGACAGAAGTAGTAGTAGTAGTAGTATCAGTAGTATTAGTAATAGTAATAGTAGTAGTAGTAGCGTGCACATATTGCCTTTTTGTCAATTCGTCATCCCCTTCATTATTCTCTGAAGGCTCCAACTCAATACCCTGAGCCATTCTTGAGATATACCTTTTGACGACCTGCATACACATAGTGTATTTTGATTTAGTTCAATTTTCCCCTCAGTGCTCCTTGAAAATTTAATCTTTATACCGTTAGCCTTAGTAATAGTAGAAGGCATAACACTAGTAGTGGGATTGGTAGTACTAGTAGTTTTATTAGTAGTAGTAGTAACAGCACTAACAGTAACATTATTAGCAGTAGTAGAATGCATATATTACCTTTTGGTTAGTCGAAATTCCACCTCATCATGACCTGGAACTTTTAGTTTAATATGGTAAGCCGTTCCTAATATATGACTGATACGTCTTTTTGACAGCTTGGCTTTTTTTGAATACCAAATATCAATCACGCCCCTTTTCTCTATAACAAATACTGTATGTGAACAATGGACAAATAGCATAGCTCATAGCCCTTGTCCCAAGGGATCTGGGGGAGGGGTCACCAGCCCCGGAGGTATAGTAATTGGACCTTACAACTCTCTGAACAAATTGTTTATCTCAAAATTTTGTCACCCCCAGCGCATAGCTATTGGACTTTTTAACTATGCTGTACCAAATGGCTATCTCAATATTTGATTGAATGTCTTTGGAGGAAAGGCGTTATGGTGGGGGGCTAGACGTCCTCCTATCTTTTTGGTCATTTAAAAAAGGAACTAAAAATTTTAATTTAAGTTTGATTGAGCACTCTCTTTGTCTTCTAAGACCACAATAATGGTGCTGGTCTAAGACCACCATAACTACTACTAATTATGGTGGTCTAAGACCACCATAATCGGTGGTCTAAGACCACCGATTTGATCACCCGTAGGGAGAAAAAAAATTCAGTACGGTTCTCTGGTACGCTGAATCTGATGGTTTTATTCTTATCATTTGACTTTTGGGGGTGTTTTCTCTTTTTTTCAAAAAATGGGAAAATTTTCTCAGTCTTGTAGCTTTTGATGAGCAACATTAAACTTAATCAATTTTATATATATGGAATCAATGCCCACATCCAATTCTTTGGATGCAGTAGTGGTTACGGGAAATCTGGTTGTTACAGCTTTTATACTATTGGGCTGAGTGTCTCCTTACTTACAGTTCGTTATCACAAAAAAATTTTTTTAAAAAAATAGTGTCAAGGCATATCGCCCAGCGTATTTTTTCACAAATTGGGGTCCCCTTGGCTCACGTTGTAGTCACGTACTTTTCATTGCGTCTTTTTATCAGTAGACATCTATACAAGAAAATGAGAAAAAAAACTTATTGTCGACAAGACTTACTAGGTCAAATCCACTGGAAAATCTAATAAAAACTAGCCTATTTTTACAACTAATAAAATCATATTGGTATCAGAAATCATGAGTATCTTAATTCGTTCTGCTCCTAACTTGAATAAACTCAGGACTGATTTTTTAGTGAAGTTTTGTTCTTCACAAGAGTTTTTTGGGAAACTAGAGCTGGTTAGTTTACTTCCAGAAATTGTGCTATTTTTATGCTATTCTCATTTTTAAATTATGGAGATCCCCAACGAAAGTTTACCTTTTAAAAAAAAAATCGAAATTCAACTTTTAATCTATTCATATATAGGCGATAAACAATAGTAAACAGTAAAAACATATACACTATCATATACAAAGTCCGCAACAACGCTCTATGATTGGGAATACAGAGGAAAATAAACAGAAAAAAATAAGCAGAAAAATAAAATGAAAAACACAATCACAGACTAGAAAGGAAAATAACAAGTACATAACAACCCACTACTTACTACCCGCCTAAAACCAAACAGGAGCGAAGTGTCACGCGCAATAAACAATACAGTACATAATTACAGAGTGGTGCAGAGATGTCAACCCCATGGGGTAATAAGGATAAGAGTAATTAAAAGAATATTTATCCGGAGATCAAAAATTTTTTTACGAATCTTATATTCCATCTAGTACTAATTTATTATTCTTGGTTTTAATTTTCTACTGCAGTCGACACTATTAAAAATTCCCAAAAAATAGATAGCAAGGAAAAAAGGACGATTGCTTAATGTATATCCAAAGAAAAGGCTGTTATTCCAGAAATTGTCTCCAGTAAACTATCTAAGAAATTTATTTAGGGACCAAGGACTTCCAAATAATCCTCCCCCCCCCCTCTTCTGTGGCAAAAATGAAAATAATTTGTATAACTCCCGAAGAAAAAAAAAGAAGACAAATTGTAAACTTAGGAACACGCAGGGAAGAGAATGGACACTTCTAATAATGTTTTTCCATAATTTTGAGAGAACGAATAAAATCCACGATGATTCCACTTCATAATCCACTTCTCTTAAGAGTAAGGTACCTTGGAAAAGCGTGCTGATTTGTTCCTATGTGGGTCCGATTAAACAGCAATGTGGTATTTTGACATTAAATCTCCAGTAAATAGTGTCCATTATAAGGCTACTGCTGGAGCCTCTGTCACTGAGATAGCCTGAATTCTCTTTTCTCGGCTTTTCATTTTTGCCCTTCGCTGCTTGATATTCTTCATCTGTTTTTATTGTTATCTTCGAGTGTTTATTAACTTAGATTTGCTCTCCAGTTGCTTCTGTGTTAAACTGAGTCATCGAGCTCTGCGCTCCGTTGGTAAGAATATAACTTCAGTAGTGAGGGGGTTCCAGGTTCTATGACACAGGTAGGGAAATTAACATAGGGAAAATAGCATTGGATTTCTATGACACAGATGGGGAAAATAGTATAGAATTTCAAAGACATGCCCTCTGACGTCACGCGACACACCTGTACAATGCGGTCAACTGTTTCTAGGCAACATCCCCGGCTTTGGCAAGGGTTCAATGGTTCGGTCAGGTATTTTACTACCGTAGCCCTCTGACGTCACGGCATCCCTGTTTCTAGGCAAAATCATGTCTAGACTCGTTCCCCTTTTCCGAGCTGTTTCTAGGCAAAAGCATATCTCCCAAGTCGATGAAATCCCCCACGTTGTTACTAGGCTAAATTCCTAGCTAGCAAAACTCCCCCCCTGCAATGCTTTTCTAGACAAATTCCCAGGTGGTTGAACTCCTCCGCGTTGTTTCTAGGGAAAATTCCCAGGTGGCTGAAATCCCCTACGATGCTTTTCTAGACAAAAACATGGCTAGCGAAACTCCCAAGCGTTGTTTCTAGACAAAATTTCCAGGTGGCTGAAATCACCCATGATGCTTTTCTATTAAAAGCCATTGAGAACTTCCCCTCTAAAGTGTGCTATATATAGACCGGATAAAGACATTTCCTTATCAGTCTCTTTTAAAAAGTTGACAAGAAAACAAGTATCTGAAACAATGGATAATACCTATATAAGAAGAAGGATTTATTGAAAAAAAACAAAACATATCAACAAAAATTATTGCTGCCTCCCCTAAAAAGCAAAGCTTGTCCGTGGGGGAGGTAGAGTAAACAAAATCCTTAAGACAAAGAATACTTGGCCACCGACACCACTAATACCATCACACTAAACAATAAATACAAAATAAAATCATATATTATACTTCCTCTGGGAACATCATATCAACAAAACCCCCACAATAAATAAATCAATTAATCAGTCAAAACTCATATTCAGCAAAAAGCAGTTCCTTAATGATTTTTCTAAAAATATTGGGGTCACCAATAGTCTTAATATCACTATTCAAACTATTCCATTTCCGCGTACCTCTATAAAAAACAGAAAAAAACATGAACGGGAAAGATATACCTCTAGGTACACAGAAGTCCGCGCTACCCCTTGTATCATGAGAATGAACAGTAGACCTAATGGACAATAAATCACCAAAACAACGAGGCTGAGCATCCTGCTGCAGTCTAAAAATAAACCACAATACATAGAACTCACGCAGGCCTGCAGCCGGCAAAATTTTTAAAGTTGGGTAAATTTCTCTAACAGACATACGTGGAGATATACCGGCTAAAATTCTTACTGCATGATTTTGTAGAACTCTTATTGGTTTTAGGGTAGAAGAAAAAGTAGAGAGCCAAATACTTGAACAATAAAGTATATACGGGTGTATTAAAGAAAAATAAAGATGGCGAAGAACAGACTTGGGAAAACAATGTTGGAGTTTCTTCATTATACCAAGATTTCTTGCCAGAATTTTGCTAGTTAAAGTAACATGTTCCTTAAAAGATAGAGTTTCATCTATTACAATCCCAAGGTATTTAAAAGACGCAGTCCGTTTTACAACGCCATTGGGCATATCTAATTCCTTGATCCATGGGTAAAAGTTTGATGATCGCGAGAAAATAATAAAGTTAGACTTAGCCATGTTAATCCTTAATTTATTTACCCTCAGCCATGCTGTAATTCTATTAACTGATTCCTTCATGGAAATCTGCAGCAGCTCTGCTGTCTTAGCTGTGCTAATGGCTGTTGTGTCATCAGCAAAAAGTGAAACCGTTTCATTAGTCGGGTTTACCGTTAGTTCATTTATTCTATAGCAAAAATTATTTAGACAATTTGGTAAATCATTAATAAATATCAAGAATAATATAGGACCGAGAACTGATCCTTGCGGAACACCTATTTCAATACGCTTTCTTTCGGAAGAAGTATCATTTAGTTGGACATACTGATAACGATTACTTAAAAAACTTCTTAAAAAATTTAATGATTTACCCCTCAAACCATACACTCACACTTCTTAAGTAGAAGCTCATGATCCACAGTATCGAAAGCTTTCATCAGATCTAAAAATATAGCACCTATTTTGAAACCTTTATCTAATACATCATTAATAATAGTTGTCAAATAAATCATCGCCTGTTCCGTTGTCCTTTTTCTACGGAACCCAAATTGTGTCTCTACCAGTAACTTATGATCCTCCAAAAAACTCATCATTCTAATACTAAAACACTTCTCTAAAACACGGGAAATAATGGGTAAAACAGATATCGGTCTATAGTTTCCTGGGTCATTTTGAATACCACCCTTATGAATTGGGGTTATACGGGCAACTTTAAAACAATCTGGGAATTTTCCTTGACGAAAACACTCATTAATTAACCCACATAAAACTTCAGCTATAACAGGAAAAAATACATTTAAGTGTTTTTAGAGTAATATGATCGCTACCAGATGAATTACTACGCAACCCATAAATAATTTTTTTAATTTCATCAACCGTTAGAAGTCTAAGGTGAAGAGACACATCAATTGGGTCCCTCAGTAAGGACTCGGACGATGGATAATACCTATAAGTAAGTAAGTCCCTTTTGTCACTCTATCCCCCCCCCCTAAAAAATCTTTATACTTTGCCCGTTTTTAAAATATACTCTTTTTCCACTACGTAAACCCTCCCCCGCCCCCTATTCATTACCATTTAATTCGTTCGAAAAAGAATATTTACTAAAAAAAAGTGTCTTTTTTCTCATCAAGCCTTTAAAACCATCAAAAAAGAATCGTCTCTCTTGCGATCTAAACAGAGACATATGTGAATACGTCTCGAGAGGGGTGGTTTTGTAAACAAAATTTTTCGTGCAAACATTGCCCAAATTAACAAAAACATATATGCGAATACGGCTGTAACCCTCTCAAAGGGTGTCTGGTAGACAGGGAAAGGGTTAATTAAGCTTACAGCTTTGCATAATTCTAGGTTGTCTGAAAGTGGGGAACGAATTGTCTGCAAAATTAATACGTACTAAAAATTTTAGACCTGGAAATTGTGTGCAAGAGAGAAGATGGAGCAATAAAAACATTTATTCCTCAATAATTCTATTTTATGCTATAATGGAAAGGGGGGGGGGGTTAAGAAAAAGAGGGTTAATTTTTTTTAGGTCCATTTAAATGCTATTAATTTTGAAATCCTAGTTTTTTTTATTCCTGCTTTTTTTTATTCCTGCGCATATAGGGACGATTGCGTATTATTTCTAAGCCTATTTCATGCTTTCTTGAAAAGGGGGGAGACCTACCCTAGGAGCCTATTATTCTTTTGTACTATATTTAAGCGGTCGCATATAAAAATATTTCTAGCTTTATTATTGTCTATTATAGGGAGACCAAAATATTCCCTTTCTGCATCGTACATGAGTTATTAGTTGATGTTATACCATTGGTCCATGGTAGTGGGGTTCTATCCGCGCCATATACGTTAACTTCAGTGGGTTTTATAGCAAAACTATGGTTTGTAATAAAGTTTCACAAGTTTTACCTTACTGGAAAGGAGAGGGCTGTATATTTTGAGAGCTAGATTCTAAATTCCATTTAAATGCTCTGATTTTCGAATTTATGGATTTTATCTGTTCTTTAGATGATTAATGGTTTAAGAAGCTTTCATAAAAATCATACTTTCAATAGCTTCTGTTTTTCTTCTCTAGAAGGGAGGGTACTAAATTTTTCTTCTGTAACAGGGAGTCATTATTTTATTCTAAATTTTCTCTTCTTTTCTAGAATTTCCCAGCCCTCGCTCCTCCCAACAAGAGAGCAAGAGTAAGCAAAGTTACCCCAGTAAGGGAATCGGTGATCAGATATGCTCCTCCTTCCGGATTGGCACTGCCCGTGCAACCCTTGGCTCCTCATCAGAAGAAGCCAGACTCTTCCAGGGCACTGCCTTTCAGACATGCACTGCATGCACAAGTTTTACACCATTGATCTGCCACGCTGCCTGCCAAAGCCACAGTTCAATCCGTGCAGTCTCCAATGCAGACCGGCAGAAAATTAAAGAGAGAGTGGGCGGCTGCTCATAATACCGCAGCTGCACGAGTTTGTGAGCTTGCCCTCCAACATGCATTGCCGGGGCCTTCAAGACCTGTCCTACCTACAAAAGGTCATGATGTTACCAGCACCTCCAACATGTGCTGCCAGTGGTTCCCAGTTTAGCGCCACCAGAATTTGAGGATGTATGATTCTACCTCTAATTGCTATTTTTATTGGATTATAGAAAAATATAGCTATTTTTTTAAACCATTTTTCCTATCTTCTCATAATCTCTGTACTATGGAAATATCTAACTATTTTTCAACTTTTTAGGCCTTTCTGTTCGCCATTTTTCAACATAGTAAAAGCTTGTCAGAGATATTAAAGGACGATATTTTTCAGTAATTTCTTGTTTACTGTCAGAGAGCCTTTCATCTCGTCTTCTCAGGCCTTGAAGGGACCTTTTCAGTCTAATAATGCTATTTTTCACTTGAATATTATAGTTTTCGCCACTCATTGTTTTAAAGACTCTTAAATAAGACTATTTTTCAAGTTTTTAGCCCTATTTCTTTTCATTATTTTCTTACCTTATGTTTCCTGCCTAGTAAAGACATTTTTCACACCTCTTTCAGCCAATGAAGGGAATTTTCACCATTTTCAACATAATATAAGCTTGTCAGAGGAACTAAAGAGGTTTTCTACTCTATCTCATCCTAATGTTTAAGTGGCTGCTCTTACCTGTCCAGCTCCCTCCCCATAGCTTTAAATTTTACCGCCCCTCAGAAATAAGACTGTTTTTTTCAGCTTTTAAGCGCCTACTCGCTAGTTTTTGGAGGTCATCGTTGTTCCTCCTCCCCTGTTTGCTTCATTCATACCTATTTTTCTAGACAATCCAACTTTTCAGGTTTTAAACTGCGTACTCTTTTGTTTTACCTTTTTTGATTGAACATTAAAGGCACAAGTAGTGTTGTGGGCATGAGAGGGGGAAGACCCTGGGGACTTTCATTTTTAAACCTGATTTTTTTTTCTTTTGTCAGGCCGAGATTGACCGACTTATAGCACAATATATTGGAGGACCTGCAGCGGTAGAGGAAGCCTCAGATGAACTACTGGCCTGGGCTGAGGAGTTTATTACCAAATGGCCAGAACTAAATCCCCCTCGGTAAGTTTCCTACGTCTGTTTTTACATTCAAAGGGTCTTTTTAGAGCCTTGTAACAAGTATAGCACTAGTGCAGGCAAACCTTTCAACGCTTCATAATACACACAAAAGGTAGCCTATGGAAGGGGAATTCCATTTATAAATGTAGTGGGGGCATAGGACACCTTTGCATTCCAGCGAGTAGTGGAGGGGTAACACTTCCAAGGGGGCGTGGTACTCATAATTCAAAGTGTAGTAGGGTTTCAAGGGGGCATGGTACCTCTTCATAATGCAATGAGTAGTAAGCTGTATATTACTTCAAGAGGGCATAGTACCCTTTCATAACCGTTCTCTCTTTTTCATAGGGAAATAAGCTAATATGCTCTTATTATTTTTCTAGGTTCAGACATCACCTACACACGTGGCACCTAGAACTTCTACGAGGACATTACATCATTTATGAACATGCAAGAGGTCCCGGAGAAGAGTGAACGCGAGGGGCTTTTAAGTGCAGGGGCGAGTCCGGCTAATGTATCACCCTTTGATTTAGACAATTTTGTGAGGGATCTCGGCCTAAATATAGACTATGAATGGGTTGATCAGTTACCATCAAGTGAGGTCGAGACAACTCCTCACAGTGATATCGGAAAAAGTGGAGCTGGATCGCCCCCAGTGTTACTAGAGTTTTATTTAGCAGATACCGCTTAGCGCAATATTCATGCATATAGGGCCGAGTTTTGTGACCCGTTTAATTCCTGTCATGTGGTACTATTCAAAGGAACCCTATAGAAACCGCACACCTCTACGTCAGAATGATTCGGGCACTTCTCGAAAAACATTTACGGGAGGTGGGAGGAAGGGATTCTTTGAAAGCATCCATCGCGTTTAAATTTATTTTTTTAATGCAAGTTTGGGGGTTTTGTGTGATTACCATATTGAAACAAGAATGCAGACACTACCCCCAGACTTGTACAATTCTGAGGGTGTGTTTTCGGATTGGGTGGGTGAAATTTTTAAAAGGATGGAGGGGTATAATGAGAATGGGAGTGGGTTTTCTGAATTATTTTTAAAAAAATAGTAATTAAATATGACTAAATTTAAAAGGGAGTTTGCCTTAAGAGGTGGGAGGGGGAGTGGGAAACCTAACTTTAAAAAATATAATAGTAATTTAAAAGATACTAGGGATGTGCAACACATTCGTTTTGACACGGGCTTGGAGTGTTTCAAATATTCCGTCCTTGTGGCAGGACATAAAGAAGAAAGAAAGAAAGGATTTATTGAAAAAAACAAATCAACAAAAAATTATTGCTTCCTCCCCTAAAAAGCAAGGCTTGTCCATGGGGAAGGTAGAGAAAACAAAATCCTTAAAACGAAGAGCACTTGGCCACAGACAACACTAATACCATAACACTAAACAATAAATACAAAATAATATCATATATTATACTTCCTCTGGGAGCATCATATCAACAAAACCCGCAAAATAAATAAATCAATCAATCAGTCAAAACTCTTATTCAGCAAAAAGCAGTTCCTTAGTGATTTTTCTAAAAATATTGGGGTCACCAATAGTCTTAATATCACTACTCAAACTATTCCATTTCCGCGTACCTCTATAAAAACAGAAAAACATGAACGGGAAAATATACCTCTAGGTACACAGAAGTCCGCGCTACCCCTTGTATCATGAGAATGAACAGTAGACCTAATGATAAATAAATCACCAAAACAACGAGGCTGAACATCCTGCTGCAGTCCCAAAAATAAACCACAATACCTAGAATTCACGAAGGCCTGCAACCGGCAAAATTTTTAAAGTTGGGTAAATTTCTCGAACAGACATACGTGGAGATACCGGCTAAAATTCTTACTGCATGATTTTGTAGAACTCTTATTGGTTTTAGGATAGAAGAAAAAGTAGAGAGCCAAATACTCGAACAATAAAGTATATACGGATGTATTAAAGAAAAAAAAAAGATGGCGAAGGACAGACTTGGGAAAACAATGTTGGAGTTTCTTCATTATACCGAGATTTATTGCCAGAATTTTGCTAGTTATAGTTACAAGTTCCTTAAAAGATAGTTTCATCTATTACAATCCCAAGGTATTTAAAAGACGCAGTCCATCTTATAACGCCAATAAACCTTTGAAGGATGATGCCACTAGAACAATGTTAGACGATTGGGCAGTAAATAGGAAAGAGGATTTTGAATTTTCAAAAGTAGATTTTAATTGTTTAAAGGGACAGTATCCAGTAACGCTTAAGGGGATTGAAAATTTTTAAAAGGCAAATGAACACATAAAAGTTAAGATTGCAGTTTAAAATTTGACGAAGATTATGAAGATGGGAAACCAAGTGACAAAAAAAGGGGTAATTTATTCTGTAAGAGCATCGTCCATTGACTTAGTGAAGCACTGGTTATGGCTTCTGTACGAACATGCCAAAGATCCTGAATCAATTGGAAATTTCTTTCCGATTCCACATAGTATTAGTCGAATTTTAAGTGAGGGTAAAGGGAACAAAGAGGGTACACCTGCTATTACTGCCCAATGTGTCTATCAAGATTTCTGTAGCGACTTCAAATTAAATAATCATTTGAGACACTGCAAGCGTCATGGGTACCAGTCTGTGGAAACAGTTTCAGGGGACAATGCCACCTTGCAGTTCAAGAGCTTTCAGAATACACTGTTGCAGAGCAACAAAGTGACATTAGACATTGAGGCTGCTTTCATGGCTGTTTCAGATCCGTCAAATTTAATCATGTGAAAAAACATGAATCCATTATGAATTATTTTAAGCACGCGCGGAGAGATTCAAGTAATACCATGCAAATGATAGACTTTTGTGAGATGTTGGGTGGAAAAGATTGTGTTGGCACAGCTATGGTTGCTCTCATTAAAACAGCAAATGAGGCACTTTCATGGCTGCGCCATACACACTATCCAATGAATCTGTCACCAGAGGACGAGTTGTCTATTAAAAATCAAGGCATTTGTTGGGTTTTTAAACAAAAAATTAATGAGGGGGATGCAAAAAACCCGTCATCATGATCATTTATACCAAGAAATTTCATCAAGGGGAATTTACTTTGGGGAGAGGTCGCACATAAATCGTGTAATTTAAATGTTAAGCACCAATACCTTTTACCGGTTTACATGCACAATTCTAACTACGAATTAAAATTCATATTACCAGCGTTGGCACGATTGCAGAAAGGTGAAGTTGTGGATGGCGCACGGGTAGATGGTTCTTTTTCATATAACATCATACCAAAATCCTCTGAAAAGTTGTTAGTCTTAGAATTTAAATGGCAAACAGTTGATAATGGTAAAGGGTACTTGAATAAAAATCTGTTTCCCTGATTCTTTTAGTTTTTTCCCTAAATCTCTAAGTCAATTGATTAAAGTACAGAAAAGCGACGATTTTAATAGTTTCCCCCTGCTCAAACAGCACTGTCCAGGTGAGGAACTGTTTGATTTATTAACATGTAAGGGCATATACCCGTATGAGTACTACAGCTCCGCCTCGAAGCTAAGTGAGGAAAAATTACCGCCAATCGCTGAGTTTTATGATTCACTTCGCGATCGTCAATGCACCACTGCCAATTTCGAATTTGCCAAGAGAGTTTGGGCAAAGGAAGGGTCTAAAAATGGGTGGTATTATTGTAAAATGTACCTGGCAAGCGATGTATTGACGTTGTTGGGGATTTTCTGTAAAAACACGGAGAAAATTCATGAAGAGTACGGGTTAAATTTGGGTTATTATTTTCCACTCCTCATTTGGTGATGAATTTAATTCTTAAAATCAGTGGAACAGAAATAGGTCTGATCGCCGACGTGGATCAGCACCTGTTTGTAGAAAGATCCATAAGGGGAGGATATGTTTTCCACGGGGCTCGTATCTTTGAAACCGACCCGACTGGACAACGCACCGGTGAAAAGTCGGATGTCCTTTTCTTGGATATGAATTCCCTTTATCCGTCGGCAATATCTCACTTTTATTTGCCGTATGGGAATTACCAATGGCTTGACAATCCTTCTGCTCCAGACTCCCCCGATATTCACACTGTTGAGGAAAATGGCCCACAAGGATGGTTTTTCAAAATTGATGGTGAAATTCTTCTGGAACTGCATAACTTGGTAAAAGACTTTGTTTTCCTTCATCAATAGACCGATGCATAGGGACTCGCGGAGTCCCTACAATTTAACATTAGTAGAAAATAAAGGCATGCGTTTAACACCTTCAAAATAAAATCTTATTTCAAAGCGGGAGCCGAAACGGAATATTGTTGTACACCATGTTCTTTTGCGGTGGATGCTTGCCAACGGTTTCAAAGTCACAAGGATTCATACAGCCCTTCAATTTGACCAAGAATCTTACATGAAGACGTTTGTTGACACTTTTGTCAACAAACGCTCTCCAGAAAAAACAAAAGTCGAAAAAGAGATCTTTAAACTCATTTTAAAATTGGCCTTTGGTAAGATGTGTGAGAGTATACGCAACAGGGGTCTTTGTGACGTTGTGACTGACCCAAAAGAATGTGCCCGAATCATTGCGGATCCAAACTTCACATCATTCACGATCATAGACTTCAATATGGTCCTTTTATATAGGAAAAAATAAATGTAATTTTAAATAAAAACGTTGCCACTGGCAGTGCCATTTTAGAAATTCATGTTGGAGTTTAATTACAATGTCTGTAAGCGCCAGTGCCCATTGAGGGACAAGTTCAAGTGTATTATGGGGAAACAGAATCATTATTTTTAAAAGTTAAGACAGATAATTTATTGGAAGATTTGGAAAATGGACAGTACATCAGCTCTCGGATGGATTATACGAGCTGGGATGAGTCCCGCTATCCGGAGCTTGTGAAACGCAAGGCCCCAAATCAGTTGTTAAAATTAAAATCAGAAACGGGGTGTGATTTGGTATCGCATGGTATATTTTTCGGTCCGAAGGCGTACTGTGTAGAAACGCACTATGAGACTACCAAAAAGTCTGCAAGGGGGTGCCTACATACTATGTAAAGAAAATTTCAACATGAGCATCTACAGGAACTGTATAGAGCAAAATTTAATTCCAAGAGCGAGTTTCATGGCCATTCGCTCCTTAAAAATATAAAAACTTACAGTTCGAGTCGAAAAAAATGCCATGCCCAAGATATCGGACAAAGTCTATGCACTCGAGGGTGGTGTGAGAGTACTACCATATGGCCATTATCTTACTTCAGATAGAGTTGAATGTGTAAATTATAGAAAGTAACTCGGTCTGCAGAAAGCTCTATAGTTGTGGGAGGGGGGCGGGGGCCGTTTTTCCGTCAACATCTCAACACTGCCTTTTTTATATCTATAATATTTCCGTCAAAAGCTCGGCACTGCCTAATTTTTTCCCAGTGTTTCATATGATTTTTTTCATTGTGCAAAATTGTAATTTTACAGTGTTTATTTTATCTTGTCGCCGGCTCGGCTGCTGGCTCGCCACGGGTGCCGGCCCGGCCGCTGTTATCGCCGGCCACCCGATCGTGATAAAGTGTTTATTTAATGTTGTATATACTTTATGTGAATTAAAGAAACCATGTATTCTTTTTCCTTTGAATATTTATTCAATAGACTGAGGTTAGGGTAGTTGCATTTTGGCCTTGGAAGAGTATATATCAATTTAAAACACCCTTCAGATCGTTTCTTTGCGTGCCGTCCATGTCTGGCAAAACGAAACTTTAAACGAGAATCCTTCAAAACCGTGTTAAAATGTTTTTGGAGAACCCGAAAAATATCTGTTATTGCTATAGTATATTGCAAGAATCTTATGATAAAATAAAGAAGATTAATCCAGGCATAAAATTTATACAACGACTTGACGTCCTTACTAATATTGCACCAAATTCGTGGTTGATTTATTTACGATTCAGCTGAATCTATTGAAGAATGGTCTCAGGAGATTATACAATTGTTTACTGCCGGTTCCATCACGAAAAATTTAGCTATTGTTCTACACAATCTTTTTCATCAGAGTAAATGTTTGAGAACACTTGAGTTGAATTGTACCTACTGCATCATTTATAGAGTTGTTCGCGATTCAAGTTCTCTTATAACTCTAAACAAACAAATTTATCCTGATGAACCTAAAATTTTACTTTCCGCATACAATCAAGCATTTTATAAACCTTATGGTTGCATATTATTAGACCTGAATCAAAACACACCCAAAGAGTTGCGTGTATTCACTGTTATTTTTGATAGTGAAATTACTGTATATCTACCTGTGAATAGTAAAAAAGGTCATTAGTCACAATCTTGACATTGAAGAAGCTACATGAAAACCTACATTTATTTTCCACGCTAGCCAATTGAAAACCACGACTTGGAAAAGCAATTCTCAAGCATGTTGTTGACAAGGAATCTGTTAATCTCTTGTCTGAACTTTGTTTAATTTTAACAGAAGGTAATTTTCAGCTTTCAGATCGAATTAAGCAACAGACAAGACAACATCGATCACTTGTACATGCTCTAGCTTGCAAAAAGAAAGCAAATTGTAAAAGAAAACGTCTTATTCAAGCGAGTGGTAATTTTTTTTCAGTGTTACTACGAATAATCACCGGACTTGTAAACACTATTCTCTAGAAATGGCTAAACCCTATAAATTGACACCAATTGAACTTGCTCTTTCACCCAAAGAGCACTTTCAAGAAAACCTTGATAAATTTATTAACAGTGAAACAATTGCTGATGATGAAAAATTTATTTTGCTTCAAAATACCCTTTGTCGTGTCAAAAACCTTATCGCAAAAAACCGCTCAAAGTCAATGTCATTGATCAAGCTTCTGATAAAGTGAAACACCGAAAAAGGAAGATTTATTAACAAGTGTTGCAGAGTTGTTGCCTCAATCCTATCGTGAACAAAGTAAAAGACTCTTGACGTATCTCGCTGAAAATGAACAAATTGATGAGAAAACGAATGAAGTTATAATCCAGGGCAAGCCTTACAATTTAATAGATTTATTATCGGATCTGATTGCAAATCGTAAAAGAGTCGAATCCTTTAACGGGCATTTATATAGTTTTTTCACAGTCGTCAAATTTCCCTAAAAGTCTTATCGGTAATAAGCAAATTCTAAAGAAATTAAAAGACCATAGTTCATCAAAGGTAGAAGATGATTTTAAATCTTTCTTGGAAAGCACACCTACTGGTGATTTGACACCGGTAACTAGATAAAAGCGAAGACGTATTGATTCACCCGGTAGTATGAAAAAGGGTAGCGGATGGTTACGATCAAAATGGATCAAATTTTGAAAGGTGTTTATGAAGATATTGGAGAACCAAGAAATTTGACTTCTCTCACTACACTTGCTCAGGTTACCGGAATTAGAAAGAAACTAGCAAAAGAGTATTTGCAAAAGGAATCTAGTTATACTCTTCATCGAAATCATACGACTAGAGGTCGTGACTTTCAAAAAACGATAGCCTTTTGCTTTCTGCATATATTACAAGCAGATCATTTCACTCTAGACGCGATTCAAAAACGTCATAATAAAGAGTACAAGTATATTTTACTTGCAATAAATGTTTTTAGTCGGTATGCATATGCAGTTCCATTGCAGTCAAAGAGAGGCAATGAAGTTGCTAAAGCCCTTGAATCCATCTTTGAACAGGATTCATATAAAAGTTCAAACAGACCATGGAAGTGAATTTGTTAATCTCCATGTAAGCCGAATTTTATTGAAATATAGTACAATGCTCTATCATAATCATAGTCCTATAGAGGAAGCGTTGGCTGAACGTTTAATACGAACCATTTGACTTGTAATTTCAAGATATTATACGTTGAAAAATAGGCTGTATTTATTCATGCTTTAGATAAAATCATGTTGATTTATAATCAACGTACTTATCAATCCTTGTTCAATACTAGCCCTCAGGAAGCTCATTATAGTGAGAATATACATTTCCTTAAACAATATTCTTATGAAAAGACAGAAAAGAAAAAATTTAATGTTGGTGATGCTGTTCGAATCAATCGTACAAGAAATATTTTTGAAAGGGAAATTACTTGTGGTCTACTGGAGTTTTAAAGTATCAAAACTCCTAGATACTAAACCTATAACTTATCGGCTTCGTGACATGAAAGATGAAGAGATTCTTGGCAAATTTTATGATTATGAATTACAAAAAGTCAAAAACACCGGAATGTATCAAATTGAAAAGGTATTAAAGACTCTTACTCACCAGGGTAAGCGACTGATGGTTGTTCGCTGGATAGGATACAACTCTGATTTTGATTCGTGGATATCCACTGAAGACGTTTATAATGTCTGAAGGTTTTTTATGTGACATTCATGTCTAATGTCTCTGATCCTCTTTATGACGATTTGAATAAAACGAGTGATTTTTGGACAAAACTGTCCCCTGCCATTAAATTTGAGGGAAGGTATGAAGTTGCTCTTGTAAATTGTATTCTTAAAAACAGATATGATATCCTAAGCAAGGATCGTACATATGAACATAAGAACTAGACCCCATGATTGGCCAATTGTTTGCGATCAATATGTGATTGAAAATATGAATTCATTTGAATACCCCTTTGCCGCATTATCATATAAGGAGTTTGGGAGTATGAACGAATTGTGTCGTGCTATCAGCAAA
The DNA here is from genome assembly GCA_027921565.1 of Artemia sinica. Taxonomy (NCBI): domain Eukaryota; kingdom Metazoa; phylum Arthropoda; class Branchiopoda; order Anostraca; family Artemiidae; genus Artemia; species Artemia sinica. The sequence continues at coordinate 49,881,269 of CM051270.1, forward strand.
AAAATTCCGCTCCTAAAAATGGTGCCTTTCAATTCAATTATTCAAAAGAAGAGGGGAAAATCTACATTAGTTCGCCCATTGAAAATAAAAAGGTTATTCTCAATGATAATCTAAAGAAGTGCTTGGTTTTAAACATAATTTAATCAACGCTAAAAGTGTAGAAAGCGCTAGTGGCATGAATAGTGTCATTTTCGCAGAGTATCCACCCGCATTCTCGTCTCAAAGTTGTATATTTTTTTATGCATCCTTTGTCGAGAGATAAAGAGCTGGTAATACCAATGTCCCCTTCCTACGTGTTCTTGGACGAAAAATCTTTAATGACCATATTCATCACTACAATATAAAGCACCTTCAATACGTTCCAGTCAACACTTCGTATTTGGAGTTCTGTCAGTTAACATTAAGAAGCGAATTGGATGATCCACTAGCAATAACAAAAGGGTTGGCTGTAATTACATTTCATTTTCAACCCATTTAATAAAAGGGCTAATAGAACTCACTTTGTATGTCCTGATATTGATTGTTATGTTGCTACTCTTGGACCATGGCAGTTATGACATTGAACGCACTATTACAGGGGTCGTTCATTAATGTCCGGGTACGGTCTCGGAAGTTGGTTTGCTAAGCTCTTTCAATCTACACTACTCTTAACTAGAAAATATATTGCATCGGTTTCAGCGGATTTTGCGACTCTACATTACATGAATGGGGCTCTGGGAAAGATATTCAAGAAAGTGTTTCGCAAAATCTCAGGTCGAGCGGGTGATCCCTCGGTGAGTGATTGAAAAAACGGGGAAAAGGTTTAAAAAGGAGGAGAAAGACCCCATCACTCATCAGCCTCTAGCCAGCCGGGGAAGTGTAAAGTATCAAAAAAAGTAAAAAGATCCAAAAGGATTTCTTTTCCTAATATGGCATATCTACCACATAAAGATTCTCACCCTTCAGTCACCTAATCTCTAAATCTTTTCAATGCAGAAAATGTAGATGTCAGTGTAAAAAATGGATACTATGAACAATTTTACCTGCAACGACCTCTCTCTGAAAGTGTCCATTTTCAAATTTATTCTAATGAAGACTACTCTATCGACTTGAATTTGAAATTTATAAATTTAAAATTGTTTCATTGTTAAAAAATCAAAAAATGAAAAAACCAAGTCCCGCCGAGGGTTATCCTACGAAAATTATGTACTACATAATTTATTTCGACAAATAAGTGTCTACATAAATGGAACTTTGGTGGGCCCGAGCAATAATCTTTCAAATTATGCAAGTTATATAAAATTCATGTTGATGACACCAGCGTCCTATAAAATTTGAGGGGTATGACTATTGGATATGAATATAAAACAAATACTGATACTACAAATATTCTTAGAGAGGCGACAACTAAAGATTTACATTTAGTTGGAAACTAAATCATGAAATATTTAATATACCTCAATGGCTGCCTCCTAATGTAAAGATTGACATAAAATTTCAACTTGCACCGTCCAACTATATTATACAAAAAGTACTGGACGCTGCACCCGATGTAACAATCTCTCTTAACTCTGCAATATTTCATGGACGAAAATAAACAAGTTATGAGTTCTGTGGCTTTAACAATTAAAAAATTACGAGCCAGCGTTAACAATATCAAATTGCTCGTTCCTCATACAATCACGAATCAGCGTCATATTGCTACAGGTACGCGTACCTATACCGATTAGCCATTTATCAATGGCAAAACTCCCTCAAAATTGGCATTAGCTTTTGTAAAAAGTGCTAGCGCTGTTGGATCATGGACAGGTTCCCCAATAAATTTGAATTATGTGGGCTTTTATTTCTAGTATGTAAAGTCAATGGAATCCCACTCTACAATTTATCCTTTGATAAATCCTACAGGACCCTCTATGAATTGACAATGCAATCCCTAGATCGAGATTCTCAATTGTTCGAAAATGGTATAAGTGAAGAAGTATTTCCGAAAACGCATGGCATTATTGTATTAGATTTGTCTGGTACTCAAGATATGAGTATTGTCCGGACAGGGAATGTGCGGTTAAAATGTGCCTTTGCCAAACCGTTGGAGGAAAGTATTGCATTAATATCGCTAAATCAATTTGAAACTTATTGGGAAATTACCCCTGAAAGCAGTGTTTTATTAGACTTGGCGCCATGAACAGGGAACAAATAATTGATGTACTTAACATGGCCCTTACATGTCCAAATATGAATCCTATTGCATACCTTCAGATTTCCTGGAGAATATTCATCATGTTGACAATACCCATTATTATTTTTAATAGCAGTCCGTCGTTCGTAAAGATTGTGAAGATTTGTTATGTATCTTTCAAACAAGAAGCAATATAGAATTTTTGATCCGCTTGGCTTGCCGTATACATTCTACATACCTCACATTAAAAATTTTCTTGAACAGAGCGGAAAATCTATTATTCAAAATCGGAAGCGGGTACAAGATTTTTATCAGCGAAAAGCTGTGGTTTTCATGCCCTTTTATATTTTATATTTCGAAGTCGTAGACATACTTACAACATGAAATTCCTCAAGATTTACGGTGACAATCCTCGAATGAGTGACTTTCTGGTTGAAATTACTCTTTTTTCTTGCCTCTATAATATAAATTTCGGTGCTCTAAAAGTGAAATGCTTTAAAAATGTATGTAAATGTGTTTATTAATAAAATTTTGTATAAAACACTTTGTTCTTTAGATTTCTTCTTCTATGTATAGGTAATCATCCGAAACGATAAGTGGTAACTGCTCATCAGGATTCAACATGTATTCGTCTTGACATACAAAGACAGGGTTACATTTTCTACAATTTACGGTCACTTTATTTTTATTAAATCTTTTTGTAAAGTCTATAATACTACTCTGATTCATATGATAAAATTCACGTGTTTCAATTTGCTTATTTGAAGCAATTTCACATACAAAATTCTCATATGAAAAAATCACTTTCTGTAACAGCCAAATAAAATTCTGTAGGCTTATAATCATAATAGCCAGTATCTTCACAGCGATGTCGTAAAAACCAGACTCTTTTATTATTCCAACAATTGAAGAGTAGACCAGGTTCTTCTTCCCAAAATAATTTAAAGCCATGCCGATACCAGTCTCTTAAAAATAAACTGAACGTTTAGGGTTTTTTCGTAATCAGGCCAGAATAAGTATTATCCCATTGTTCGTATTTATCATAGTGACAATTGGAGCATTTGAATCCTCTATTATGAGAGTCACAAATCTCTTCAAGACAAGAATTACAGTCTTTAATTTGCACTGCATACCCTCTACGCAATTTGCATGGATTGCATAATTTATACTTTTCATTATAGTCATCAGCAAAAGTACATTTCTCACAGGATGACCAGCTGCCCAAAGTAAACAAGTATAATAGGCATGTGTAAAACTTTTTTCTATGCTGGCTGCTCTATTTCCAAAACAAACTGACCCTCAAACAACATCTCTAGAAATGTCACAAATTGGCTGTTTATGTCTTGGTTAAGGGTAAAACCACAATATCATTTTGTTTTGTCTCAATCAATATATCTATAAATGAAGCTTGGAGACCACGACGACAAAGTTTCATACAATGGTCCAAAGAAGAGGAATCGGTTCCCATTATATCGCTAAACATTTCTCAAGGAAATATCTTTCTTTGAACAGATAATTCCAGAAAGTCATCATCTAAAACTAACCACTTTTACAATTTTACTAGATTGCGCATTATGTTCTGCTTCTGAAATCAACACTCTCACTGCCAAATACAGATTGTTTTCTATAAATTGTTCTCTGCAATACATTTCGCCAGCGCATTTAATCCATCATGTAGTCTCTGTTTATAAGATATATTAACCATAGCCACGAAACACAAATTGTTCTTCCGACTTGAATTTGCTTAATGTTATAACATATCCATTATACATCTTGTCCCATTCTAGGGTTAGTTGGGAACCACTTGTAATTTCTACCGCCACCTTAGGCACTCTAGGTCCCATTTCATCAGCACTTTTACTATTCAATAATGCATTAGTATCCCCGTTGGCTGTCCCACTTCCAGAAAAAAACTGACTCTCGATCAATAGTTTCAACCACCTGGGAATTTTGTCTAAAAAAGCATCGCGGGGGGAGTTTTGATAGCTATGAATTTAGCCTAGTAACAACGGGGAAGTTAATCCACTTGGGAGATATGCTTTTGCCTAGAAACAGGACATACTCGGAAAAGGGGAACGATTCTAGGCATGATTTTGCCTAGAAACAGGGATGCCTTGACGTCAGAGGGCTCCAGTAGAAAAAACCACCTGAAAGAACCATTGAACCCTTGTCAAGGGCGGGGATGTCGCCTAGAAACAGCTGAACGCATTGTACAGGTGTGTTGCGTGACGTCAGAGGGCAAGTCTTGGAAATTCTATGGGAAAAGGGAGGGCATGTCTCTGAAACTGGGAAGAGCTGTCGTAGAAACTTCATTGCCCCCACTACTAACTTCGTTGTATTAGGTAGATTATTAGGTGGTACAAGGTAGAATATTTCATTTAAAAAAATTTTTCGATGATATATCAAAATTCTTTCAGTGAGTAATTAATCCCAGTGCCAAGCATTGGAGAAGACCCCTTTGCTAGTCACAATATTACCTTTCCAGTCAGCTGACCTCATCAGAAAAAACTAATTTTTTTCATTCTTAGATGCCTGGGAAACTGAATTGTGGAAGTTTAATTCCGAGGGAATAGGAGAGTGAAATCCAGAATAACCTCGTTATTGAGTAAGCAACAGTAATTTTAGAAGCCGATTTGAAAAGTCCTAAACCATAGAATGTAATTAAAGTAGTGGCACCAATTAACAAAATTCCAGGACGGTGTGGTGTAATCACTTTCCAAAAAGTAATAACGTTCATGAACTGCAGGATTAAAATTCGAGCAAAACTTTCCAAGAACAGTTGAGTACTAAACTAGAGAGTTTCAAATTTGACAATGTAGAAGATGGATAGAATAATTTTAGGAAAATAGATTGTGAAGTCAGTGACGGGAAAAAATTTAGGAATGTGGCTAGAAATATTAGTTGAATGCTTTACGCTTAATTGAGAAGAGGAGGAGACTAGTATTGGGTCAATCTAAGGTAGAAGACAGGTAGGACATTACTGTGTCAATCTAAGGAAGAAGATAGGTAGGACATTACTGTGTCAATTAAAGGAAGAAGACAGGTAGGACATTACTGTTTTCAATTAAAGGAAGAAGATAGATAGGACATTACTGTGTCATTTAAAGGAAGAAGAAAGGTAGGACATTACTGTGTCAATTAAAACGAAGAAGACAGGTAGGACATTACTGTGTCAATGAAAGGTACAAGACAGGTAGGACATTACTGTGTCAATTAAAGGAAGCGGGCAGGTAGGACATTACTGTGCCAATTAAAGAGAACAGGCAGGTACTGTGTAGCTATACTTGAGGGCAGTCCCCCTTCCTTACGACGGGGCAGTACTCCCACCATACAAGGGGCCTATCATTCACCATACAACTATAGACATAACCACCCCATATAATAACACATAACAACGTTTTATGTGTATAGATGTTTTATTGTTTACTGTATTGGTGTTTTATTGTATGGATGTATGGATGTTATTGTAGGGATGGTTTTGTTTATTGATTTATGCTTGATTATGTGGGTTAAATAATGGTTGATTATATGTCTTGTTGTATTGTTGGTGTTTTATTTAGTGTTTTTTTTGTGTGAATATTTTATTGCATGGATATATGGATTTTTATTTTAATAGTTTTTTAGGCTGATATGGGTGTTATAATGTTAGGCATGATTCTTCATTGTAGCATGATTATAGGCGTTGAGGCTTTTACTCTGGCATTGAGCGTGGATATAAAAAACCCGATACTGAGTTGGTATCACAGTCCATAAATTGAATTTGATTAGTTTACATTGTTTCAAATTGGAAAAAAACATTCAAATATTTTGAAAATGAGTAGTTTTACACTATTACACCTCGAAGGAGCTGACAGTGATGGTGAAGACAAGGGCCCCTAATGTAGCATTTTAAATTGGAAATGATTCCCGACTAACATTTGAGTGGGATAAGATATTTGGCAGATATGTTATATCATTGAGTAAATTTAAGTCAGATGAACTATTAAGTTTTGCCGCAAAAGTGAATATAATGTATATACAAAGCGAAACAGCTACAGATGTATTGCAGAGCGAAACAGCTTAGACAACCAACTGCTAAGACCATAGCCCGACACTGACGAACGACCTTTATAATAGTCCATTCCATAACCCAATTGTCATGGTTGGGGAGCAGTAACATAGCATTAAATATCAGGACATACAAATATATTTTTTCTATTAGCCATCCTGTTGTTGCTGAACAAGTCAAAAATGATATGTAATAACAGCCAAACATTTTGTTATTGCTAGAGGATAACCTAATTAACTTCTTTGTGTTAACTGACAGAGTTCAAAATACTAAGTGTTTACAGTAACATACTGAAGATGTTTTATATTATTGTGATGAACATGTTCATGGGTGTGGTTTTTTTGTTCAAGAACACGTAGGAGGGGAATATTTGAATTACCAACTCTCAATGTTTCCACAAAAGACGCATAAAGAAATATACAAGAGTCCGAGCTGAAACCGGGGGGATAATCTGCAAAAATAACACGATTCATCCCACTGACAGTTCCAGCGTTTTTACCACTGATCGTATTCTGTTTAAAGCCAAGAACATCTCTCAGATTATCATTGAGATGAATTATTTCATTATCAAAGGGTGAGCTAATGTAAATCCTACCGTGTTCCATTGTATAATTATATAGGAATTTACCATTCTTACGAAGAGAGATTTTTCTATTGACTCTACGACACAAATCATTCATACTACCAAATTCTTTTTACTTCAGTGGGACATGGGGGTGTGTTCACTAGATTTAAGTGCTTCAATCCATTCATACTCAATAAAGAGTGACCAATCGAATGGTATAACTTTTATCTCATACACGCGATCTTTTCTCAGGATGGAATATGTATTTATGAGAATACAATCGACAAGAGCAACTTCATACTTCCCATCATCGAATTGGATGGAGGGGGTGAGTCTCGTCCAAAAATCACTTGTTTTATTCAAATCATTGTAGAGAGGGTTGAAGACATTTGAGATAAACTTTACATAAAAATCATTGGGCATTGTGTATGTCCTTGGCGGATATCCATGAAACAAAACCAGAGTTGTATCCTAGCCAACGAACAAGCAACTGTTTCATGCCCCTGCGGATACGAGTCTTTGATATCTTTTCAATCTGATAGATTCCGGTGTTTTAATTTTTTGTAATTCACAATGAAAAAACAGCCAAGAATCTTATCATCTTTCATGACTCGTAGACGATACGTTATGGGTGTAGTGTCTAAGGGTTTGGAGACTTTTAAAAGTTCAGTGGACCACAAGTAATTACCCTATTCAAAACATTAGTAGTTTGATTGATTCGAACAGTAAATTGATTCGAACAGTATCACCAACATTGAATTTCTTATTTTTCTTCTCATCACCACCACCAGCATTGGAATATTGTTTAAGGAAAATGTCAAGTGTATCGACATCATGATGAATTTCCTTTGGGGTTGAGTTGGACAGGGATCGATGTGGACGTTTATTATAAATCAACATGATTTTATCCAAATCATGAATAAAAGCAGCGGTATTTTTTACCGTGCAATATCTTGAAATTAAAATTCGAATAGTTCTTATCAATCGTTCGGCCAATGCTGCCTTTATTGAACTATGACTATGATGGAGGATTGTATTATATTTCAATAGAACCTTCTTTAAATGGGGATTAACAAATTCACTACTCCGATCCGTTTGAATCTTCTTATAGCAATCCCGTTCAAGGATGATTTCAAGAGCTTTAGCAACTTCATCACCTCTCTTTGACCGCAGTGGAATAGCATATGCGTAGCAACTAAAAACACTGATTGCAAGTAGAATGCACTTGTATGGGTGATTTTGACGCAGTTAAATCTCATCTAGAGTCAAAAGATCTGCTTGTAATATTTGTAATGGGAAAAAGGCTTTAGTTTTTCGATAGTGACTACCACGAACACTACGATTACGATGTAGAGTGTAACTTGATTAATTCAGTAGATACTCTGCCGCCAGCTTATTCTCAATTCCAGTGACTTGAGCAAGTGTGGTGGGTGAACTTAAACTTCCCACTTCACCAATATTGTCATAAACTTGTTTCAACGCTTCAATCATTTTGAACGTAAACACGTAGTGAAGTGTCCACTGCCCATTTGCATACTAACAGGTGATGGTGAGTGAGATGCAGTGATACTAAGACGTCTTTGCTTGACTCCCCCACCCACAACTCTTGTAAAAATGATTTCCAGTTGGCCTGCTAGCATTTTACAAAATGATTTGAAAACATCTTTCGATATTTGCCTAAATTCCTTTAATCGTTTTAAAAACATGTTTATTGGCAATAAGACTTTTGAGAAAGTTTGATGAGTTTAGAAATTTATGCAGATGACTGTCAAATGATAAAAGTCTTTTACGATTTGTAACCAAATCTGATAATACATCAAGTAGAATATAGGTTTTGCCATGTGTTATATTTTGATTCCCATTAGTATCATTTTGAACATATTCACTTTCATTGAGATATGTCAAGATTCTTTTACACTGTTTACGATAGGAATTTGGCATTATATCTGCAACACTTGTCATAACTTTAGACAAATCTTTTTCTTCTACTTCTTTTGGTATTGTTTTAATTGTTGTTGTTGTTTATGTTGGAGTCATTTCCTTTTTGTGATAAATGACATTTACATTGAGTAGTATATCACAATAGGGTTTACGTTAGTCGACTCGGAGAAGTGCATTTTGAAGCAGAATTAATTTTTCATCGTCGCCAATTGTCTCATTGTTAAAAAATTTGTTAAGATTGTCCTCGAAATGTTCATTTCGCAAAGGGGCGAAATCAATTGGAGTCAACTTATAGGGTTTGGCTATTTCTCTGTCTCTAGAGAACTGTTCACAAGCCCTGCAATTATTTTCAGTAAAAGTTTAAAAAGCTGCCACCCCGCTTGAAGCAGTCATTTTCTTTTAAAATCATTTCCTTTATTTTTGCTTGCTGCTAGGGACCGTACAAGGTAACGATTTTGCTTTGTATGTTTTCTTAACACCTTCTGGCAGTTGAACATTGACTTCAGTTAAATTTAAACAAAGTTCTGATATGAATTAATGAATTCTCTGTCAACACCATGTTTGAGTATGGCCTTCCTAAGTCGTGGTTTTGAATTACATAGGACGGTGAATAAATGCTGATGTTCATGTAGTTTTTTTCAGCGTCATGGTTGCAACTAACAACCTTTTTTACTGTCCACTGGCAGATATACAGTAATTTTATTGTCAAAAGTATCCGTGACTAAACGTAAATCCTCGGTAGTGTTCTGATTCAAGTCAAATAGAATATAGCCATATGGTTTCTTGGTAGCCTCATTGTAGGCCGAAAGTAGAAATTTATGTTCACCCGGATACATCGTGTCTGTTTAACATTATGAGGGAACTGGAATCACAAACAACCCTGTAGATGATATAGTGGGTGCAATTCAAAGCAAGTGTTCTCATACAGAAATTGTGAAAAATGAAAGAAATTGTGTAGAACTAGGATTACGGAAATCCGTGGATGATGAGATCGGACATTGAACAATTGTATCATCTTCTGAGACCATTCTATAATGGGTTCAGCCAGATCATCAATAATCAACCAAGAGTTTTTTTCAACACTGTTTAAAATGTCAAGGCCCTGTATGAATTTCGTGTCTGGGGCAATAGTTTTTATTCTATCATAGGATTCTTGCCAAACACTGTAGCAATAGTAATTTTTTGGATTTTCTAAAAAAATTTTATCACTATTTTGAATTATTTTTGTTAAAAGTGTCGTGTTGCCAGACATTAATGGTCTACAAAGAAACGACCTAAATGTATTTTTAAATTGATACATAGTCCCCTTGCATTAACGTCGAAAAACATTTGACTGTAGATCACATCGGTCCCTTGAGTAAGTAATAATGATAATTTTCCCTAATCAGATTCGAGAACAAGAAGAAAATAAAACATTTTTAAAGAATATTACATGTTTTATTTACAAATATAAAACTTCACTACAAAAAATACTACATGTTTATTAACACAAATAAAAACAAAAAAAAAAACTAAGACATAATAAGTTCAAAAAAATAATGCATTTTTTATCATTCAATAAAAAGACACAAAAAAGCACCTATCACATTTGTAAAGGGGTCCCCTTTCCAAAAGTATGACAACATGACTTTTTTTGAAATTTCTGTTATTTTGCTGCCACCTGCAATATTTTATTTAAATTCACGTTTCTTCTTTTCTATGCAAGAGGACCATATTGGAGTCTATGATGGTGAATGATGAGAAGTTTGGGTTGGCAACAAATTCGATCACATTCCTTTGGGCCAGTGACAACTTCACAACAGCTTCGATTACGTACACTCTTACATATTTTACCGAAGGCTGAGTTCAAAATGAGTTTAAAGATTTCCTTTTCAACCTTCGTTTTCGCTTCGGAACGCTTACAGACAAAAATCTCAAAAAAAGTTTTCAAATAGGGTTTTTGGTCAAATTGGAGGGCTCTATGTATCCTTGTGACTTTGAAACTGTTGTCTAACGTCCACCGCAAAAAAAATGATGTACAACGATTTTCTCTTTCGGATGAAGTTCAGCAATAAGTTTTTGTTTTTAAGGTGCCAAGTGCACACCCCCATCCTCTACCATAGAAATATTTTATGGCCTCAAAGAGTCCCTAGTCACCGGTCTGCCTATGCATGGGAAAACAAAATCCTTCACCGAATCAAGATACTCCACCAGTATTTCACCATTGATTTCAAAGAACCATTCTTGTGGTCATTTCTCCTCAACATTGGCAATGGTGGAGAAATTTGAAGCACGAGGATCGTTAAGCAATTTATAATTTCAACACGCAAAGAGTAGTGAGACATTGCCCACGGATAAAGGGAGTTCATATCTAAGAAAACTGCAACAGACCTTATAACGGTGTCTTGTCCAGTCGGATATGTTTTAAGGGTACGATTCCCATGAAGAACATACCCTCCTCTCATTGATCTCTCTACAAATAGATGCTGATTCACGTCAGTGATCAAGCCTATTTCCTCTTTACTGATTTTAAAAATTGAATCCATCACCCAAATCCAACCCGAATTTCCCATAGATTTTATGCGTGTTCTTAGACACAATATCCAGCAACGACAATACATAACTTGCTAGGCACAATCTACAATAATCCACCCCTTTTTACACCCTCCCTTAGCCCAAACCCTCTTGCCAAATTCATAGTCGACAGTGATGTATTGACGATCGTAAAGTAAATCGTAGAACGAAGCGATGGAAGGCAATGGTTCCTCAGAAAGCCTCGCGATGGAGTTGTAGTACTCATACTGGTATATGCCCTTAAACGTTAATAAATCATACATTTCACCGTCTAGAAAGTGCTGTTTAAGGTGGTGCTGTTTAGGGAGGGGGAAACTATTAAAATCGTCACTTTTCTGTACTTGAATGAGTTGTATTAGGGATATGGGGAAGAAACTAAAGGAGTCTAAAAAACGGAGCTTATTCAAGCACATTTTATTATTAACTACTGTTCGCAATTTGAACTATAAGAGCAGCAGCTTTTCAGGTGATTTGGGTATTATATTATATGAAAAAAAAACATTTAACCATGCACCATCTATAACTTCACCTCGTTACAATCGTGCATATATCGGTAAAACAAATTTCAAATCATAGCTGTAATTGTGCATAAAAACAGGTAGAAAATATTGTCACCTAACGTTTAAATTACACGATTGATGGGCCACTCCACGAAAATTACTTAATCCCGATTCAATTAGGTTGCCCAAATGATCGTGGTCGCGGATTATCCCTTTACCTCGTTTCCCCTTACCCCTTTCCCTTTCCATATTTCCCATTAACCTCAAGAAATTCCCCCTTACAAACCCAACACATTTTTTCAGTTTTAATGGCCAACTATTCCTCTGGTGATAGAGTGATGGGATAGGATGTATATCGCAGCCATGATATTGTTTTTTTTTGCTGCTTTTATGAGTGCTGTCATGGCTGAGAGCATACAAGCCTCACCACCCTATCTTTCAACCACCTCCACTAATTGCAGGGAAGAACACAAGTCTCTTTGTACGTGAGCCTAAGAGACTGCAATGGCCTCATGTTTATAACAAGATTTTAATTCAATGGATCATAGACATCTACGAGGGTGGCTTCGCAGTAAAAGGTCACCTTGTCTCTCTGTTGGAGTGAATTCTGAAAGTTCTTAAATCGCAAGATGGCCCTGTCACCGTTAACCGTTTGCATATATTCACATCCGTGACGCTTGAAATGCTTTATATGATTATTTAATTTAAACTCTTACCGGAATCTAGAAATACATTTCGTACAATAATGGCATGCCCCCCTTTGTTGTCTTTACCCTCACTTAAAACCAGACTAATTTTTGGTATTGGAAAAAAAATGTCCAATTAAATCGAGTTCACTGGCAGGCTTGTGAATGGACGGAGCCCTCACTGGAAATATTAACCACTTTTTTTGCGCTTACCTTCCTCAAATTCTGTTTCATATTGTAAAACAGTAACACCAATCTTTAAATTTGCTTTAGCCCGCTAAAAATAGTTATCCCATTAAGTGTTACTAGATATTGATCATTTAAACAATTAAAATCTACTTTAGGGTATGTTGGACTCCCATTAACTGCATAATCGTCCAACAACGTCTCAGTAGCATACCTTTACAGAGGTTCTTGAGCTGCCACGAGAAATGCATATTTGAAGCATTGAAGCCCTGTGTCGAAATTGAAGTGTTGTTCACCTTTACACACCTTTAAATCTTCATTATATTTTGGTCCCACCTTCCCCCTCCCACCTCTTAAGTTAAAATTATTTTTAAATATACCCACATTAACATCTAAACTCTCAATAAATAAAACCAACGACCCACTACCCACCTCATAATAATTATCCAATTTCGTTACTATAGTGTCAACCCAATCCATAAAAACACCCTCAAAGTTATTCAAGTCCAGATGAAGTGCTAGCTTTTCAGTATGTAATATAACGCTCATACACCTCATCCGCCTTTTCATTTAAATAAATATTTTTTGTGCGATGGCAGCCTTAAGCCCATCCCTCCCATTTCCCTCCCGAATCACTCTTTCAAGAAGGGCTCGAATCTTGCCCACATAGGAGTGCAATATGCCTACCGGATCCGTTATAATACTACTCGATGTTAGCAAATTAAATGGATCCCCAAACTCAGCCCTATAAACACATGCATTGTGCAACGCAAAGTCAGTTAAATTAAAATCGGGCATGACAGGGGGCGTTACGGGAAAACAGCCATGACTCTAAGAGAAACATGAATTTAATTCAAAACAATTGCACTATGAACATCACAAACTTCATAGAAGGCTAATTATAATTGCAACATAAAATATCGACAGATTATTAGACAATATGTGCTTGGTGTTTTCTTTTAATGGTATATGTATAAAGGTTATATGGGTTTTTAATGTTTGTACTTTTTATGGATGGAAATGTCTCATTAAATTGACTATGTGTCTGCTTGGAATGATAGCCCCCTTGTATGGTGGAATTACTGCCCTATTGTAAGGTAGTGGGGCTGCCCTCCTGTATAGATACACAATACCTGCCCGCTCTCTTTTATTGACACAGTAATGTCCTACCTGCCCACTTCCTTTAATTGACACAGTAATGTTCTACCTGTCTTCTTCCTTTAATTGACACAGTAATGTCCCACCTGTCTTCTACCATACATTGGCACAGTAATGTCCTACCTGTGTTCTACCTTAGATTGACCCAATACTACTTACTGGCTTGCACAAGAATTATCAAGAATTTTACAAAAAATATTTAGGCAATATCAAGGAAAAATTTACAACTCAAGACTTTGAATGATCCCAGTTATTGAACTCTCAGAGAACAATCTAGTGAATGAACCGGAAGTTATTATTTTGTTCTTTATAAATTTGTTAGCTTTAATTTTAACACTTTAGTATGTCTGCTCATGACGATCGCTGAATATGTGGTCGAAACATCCAGACTTGTGTATCTGTTTTCACTGTCTAATAATTGGATTTATTTCTATTTGAACTTATTTTTTCGTCATAGAAAGGCGGCCTGGTCTTGGAAATAAAAACCAAATTTAAGGTATCACGTCAAAAATATACAGGATCACTAAAAAGGGGAATATAAGAAGGAGCAGGTATAAGAATTATCTGAGTAATAGATTATATGAAAATAAAGAGAAAGTAAATTAAGTGGCGAAAGCACTAAAATATGAACTAAGGAGGTGTGAAGAGGAGGCCATGGATAAAATTGCCGAAGATCTGGAAGATGCAACCAAACGGCATAATAGTAAAATATTGTACAGGCTTTTTCATAAATTGAGATGGAATCGTCAATCTGGACCTGTCCCAGTTCAAGATAGAAATGGGGCCAAAATTAGTGATAAGGAAATAATTCAAGAGAGATTAGCAGAACATTTCGAGAGTGTGCTAAACCGATATAGAGTTGCAGGAAAAGATATAGAGGAAAATGAAAAAGTTTGTGATACCTTGGATGTGAAGGAAGATTTTGTTTTCTGAGGAAGCCTTAGTAATAAAACTAAGGAATTGATAATAGGGTCCCAAGTGCTGATAGTGGGGTAAATGAGTTCCTTAAATATGGTGGTTATGAGGTTAGAAAAAAGCTACTGAGAATTATGAACATGATTTTTGAAAAATGGGAAGTATCGAGAGATTTTAGGAAAACTCTAATTAAATTCATTTATAAGAAAGGTGATAAGATTGAGATGTGGCAATGAAAGAGGCATTAGCCTGGCTTCTATAGGCAGCAAATTACTTAGTATTATGATACTTTTTACACATAGAGATCCTGTAGATACATTTTTAAGAAAAGAAAAATGTGGTTTTTACGAAGAAAAGAGGATATTTCAACCCAATTTTCACTCTTAAATTGAAAATTGAGAAGTGCCTGATTTATCAAACACCTATAGTCCTCATTTTATAGATTATGAGCAAACGTTTAATAAGGCCGACAGAAGAGCTTTAGCGGAAGTCTTATCCTTGCATGGTATTAAATAAAAAAAAAAATATTAAACTGATAATAAGGACCAACATTAATACTTAAAACGAACAGAAATATTCTGTATATGAGTTGAGGGCTGCCCCTTCTCTCAGTTCTCATTCTTTACGCTAAATTCTTAGGCTCTTCAAAAATACTTCTCATTCAAAATCAAGGGCCCTTGTGTCTAAGTAGTCTCTCCTAAAGAATCAGAAAAAAAAGTCAAACGCTAGCGTAAAAAGCGAGGTTAGAGGACGTGGCAGCCCCCCTTTTATACATAATAATTTCTGTTTGTTTTAAGTTTTACCAAAATGAAGATCATTGGAGGTTCATTTTATTTGATCTTGCTGTATGGAGCTGAAACTTGGCCTGCAACTGCAGCTGTCCAGCACCGTATCGACACTTTTATGTGTAAGTGGCTTTGGACAATCGAGGGAATCCCATTGATGTTATTTTTCAGCAATGAACGTCTACGAAGTATGACGTCCCACTTACCCTTGTCACACCCGGTTGTCCAAGGGACACTTCGTTGGCTCGGACATCTTTTTGGGTCTGCCTGCAGACGTTCCAGCTCGGATTCTTTATGACTTTGAACTAGCCAGTAGTGGCTAGAAACGTCCAGGAGGAAGACCCAAGTTCCAGGGGAATGATAGTCTCAGGAAATTCCTGGACAAGCCTGGAATTTAGCTGTCTGATGCAGAGGCCCTAGCTGCAGATCACCCCCACGCGGAGTAGGCTGACACGCTCTCATCGCCACCCAAGCATGAGGATTAAATAAGTAAAGTTTTAATGCTGCTCCTTACTGTCAGTCGAAACCACCGTGTAACATTTCTACTGGAAAATACCCTGAAAATTTTCCTTCCCAATGAAAATTTTCCAGTGGAAAATACTCACATCCCCCGCAAGTTATTCCGAAAAATTCCCAATATTTTCCAATAACAAATACTATATGTGAAGAATATTGACAAATTGGGTAGCCTGCCCTTCATTCAAAGACTGTGGAGGGTCATTTCATCACCAAAAGAATAGTTATTGGACCTTTTGCACTATGGTGAATTAAATAGCTATCTTACAATTTTGATCTAGTGTGTTTGGGGGAAAATGGGTTTGGAAGGGAGGCTAGGTGTGCTCCAATCTTTTTGGTCACTTAAAAAGGGTACTAGAACTTTTGATTTCTTTGAGCCATCTTTCGATCTTCTAGAACCGATGGTTCAAAACAAATAGACAACAACAACAAATAAACACGCATTCGTGATCTTTCTTCTCCCAAACAATACAGAATTCAACATTTTTGTAAATAGAAGCATGAAACCTCAACAGTAGGATTCTCTGATTTGCTGAATTTGATGGTTTGATTTTCCTTAAGATTGCTTAAATTTTCGGGGGTGTTTCTCCCCTTTTCAGAAAATAAAGCAAATTTTTTCAATCTCGTAGTTTTTGACGGATAACTTTAAACTTAATCAGCTGTATATTTGAAATCAGCATTTCAACTTACGACGAACTGTTTGACACCAGTCAAAGCATGGGCAACGCTATAGTGTTACCTATAGTAAAGGCTCCAATGCGTATTATTTATTTATTGCAATTTTTTTCAAGAGGCACTTCATATAGAAAGGGTCGTCGCATAAACTTCGGAGGGACCTCATTCGATTGGAAATCGAGATTTCCAGGGCCTTTTTTAAGAGTCAAAAAGGATCTGAGGGTAACTAGCCTCCCCCCTCCAAGCCCTTTTTTCCCAAGTACATCTGATAAAAATTTTGAGATAGTCATTTTGTTAAATATAGTTAAAAGATCATATAAAAAAAACTCCGGTGTCAACACAACCCCCACCCCTCGGGCCCGGGGGCAGGCGTCGTAAGTTATTCCCTGGGGGCATATTTGGTTCTTATGGAAGGAATGCTCGTATAAACTTCAGATAGGGCTCAGTTGATCGGAAATTGAAAGTTCTACTTCACTTTTTAAGAATCAAAAGAGATGGGAGGGTAGCCACCCCCACGCCCTTTTTTTCCCAAATGCATCTGATAAAATTTTTGAGATAACCATTTTGTTAAAAATAGTTCAAAGATCATATAACAAAAACTCCGGTGATGACACAACCCCCCAGGGTCTGGGGGGCAGGCATTGTAAGTTATGCCCTGGGGGCATATATGGTTCTTATGGAAGGGATGTTCGTATAAACTTCAAAAAGGGTTCATTTAGTTGGAAATTAGAAGTTCTAGTTCACTTTTTAAGAGTCAAAAGAGATCGGAGGGCAGCTAGAGAGCGGACTTCCTGGGCCCGGGGCAAGTGTTGCAAGTTATGCCCTGGGGGCAATATGGTTCTTATGAAAGCGTTGTCCACCACACAAACTTCAGAGAGGGCTCATTTGATTGGAAATTGAAAGTTCGAATTCAATTTTTATCAGAGGCAACGCTATAGCGTTGCTTATAGTAAAGGCCATACGGCTACAACGTTTATTATTTATTTATTTATAATTTTTTTCCCAGAGGCACTTCATATAGAAGGGGTCGTCGCATAAACTTCAAAGGGGAATCATTCGATTGGAAATTAAGAGTTCTAGTGCCCTTCTAAGATCCAAAAGTGATCGGAGGGCAACTAGCCCCCTCCCCGCGCCCTTTTTTCCCAAAATACATCCGATAGAAATTTTGAGGTAGCCATTTTGTTAAAAATAGTTCAAAGATCATATAACAAAAGCTCTGGCATCAACACAAGCCCCCAGGGCCCGGGAGCAGGCGTTGTAAGTTATGCCCTGGGTGCAAATATGGTTCTTATAGAAGGGATGCTCGTAAAAACTTCAGAGAGGGCTTATTTGATTGGAAATTGAAATTTCTAGTCTAGAAACTTTTTATTACTTGAAGAAATCCAAGGGCGAATAGTACGCCCCCCATGCTTTTTTCCCCACAACCCAACCGATAAAAGTTTCAGATAACCATTTTTAAAAAAATAGTTCAAATATCAGATAACAAAAACTCCAGTGTCGACACAAACCACCAGGGCCCATGGGCAGGCGTTGTAAGTAATGCCTTGGGGGCGTATATGGTTCTTATGGAAGGGATGATTGGAAATTGAAAGCTGTTGTTCACTTTTTATGTCAAAAGTGATTGGAGGACATATACCCTCCCCCACGTCTCTTTCCCCCAAATGCATCAGATAAAAATTTTGAGATAACTACTTTGTTAAAAATAGTTCAAGGGCCAGATAAGAAAATTTCCTGTGTCGAAGCAACCCCCCAGGGTCTAGGGGCAGGCCTTTTTAAGTTATGTCCTGGGGGTGTATATGGTTCTTATGGAAGTGATTGTCGTATCAACTTCAGAGAGGGCGTATTTGATTGGAATTTGAAGTTCTAGTTCACTTTTAAGAGTCAAAGTCAACTAGATCGGAAGGCAACTATTTTCCCCTCTATGCCCTTTTCCCTAAATGCATCAACTAAAAACTTTTAGATACCCATTTTGTTAAAAATAGTTCAAATGTTAAATAAAAAAAACTCTGGAGTCGACTGAACCCCCCAGAGCCCGGGGCAGGCTTTATAAGTTATGCCCTGGGGGCATATATGGTTCTTATCTAAGAGATGCCGGTATATACTTTAGAGAGGGTAATTTGTTCGAAAGTTCTTGTTTACTTTTTACGAGTCAAAAGAGATCGGAGGGCAACTAGCTCCCCCTCCCACACCCTTTTTTCCCCAATGCATCAGGTAAAAAATTTGAGATAGCTATTTTGTAAACAATAGTTTAAAGGTCAGATAAAAAAAACTTTGGTGGCGATACAACCCCCAGGGTCCGGGGGAAGTCGTTGTAAGTTATGCCTAGGGGGTATATATGGCTCTTATGGAATGGATGCTCGTATAAATTTTCAGAGAGGGCTTATTTGATTGGAAATTATAAGTTCTAGTTCACTTTTCCAGAGTCAAAGGAGTTCGGAGGGCAACTAGCCCCTCCGCCTCCACGTCTTTTCCACCAAACCCCATCCAATAAAAATTTTGAGATTGCCATTTCAAGATATGCAAATCAAGCTTAAAACGAGAAAATTATTTTGCTCTTGAACTATAAATGAAACCAAAAACGAAAAGAGATTAAATAAACAATCAATGCAAACAAGCATACAACAGATACTAGTATAAATGAATAAATAAATCTTAAAACTAGTCAAATTAAAAATTGAATATGCAAATCAAGCTTGAAACGAACAAAAATCACTACAAACAAGAGTTTGGGTATAGCCTCCTTCTTTCACTGTAAAAGTCTAAAACCTACTGCGTCATTGGCACTTTACTGAAAGCGAATTATATTACAAATGTTTTTTTTTTTTGTGTGCTAGTATTGAAAATAAAATTTTAAAATTACTGTAAAATTTTGAACTGATGATCTTTCAGCAATTAATATCATTATACATCAAAAATTCAGTTTAATTTATTAGTTCTTAGTAAAATTGTTCAAGACGAATATAGTTTCACTACAAACAAGAGTTTGGATACTGTCCCCTTCCTTAACTGTAAAAACCTAAAGCCTACTGCATCATTGGCGCTTCACTGAAAACGAATTATATTACAATTTATTTTCTTTTTCTGTTCTTACAGCGTTGAAACTGAAAATAAAATTACAGTGAAATAAAATCTTGAGCTGATGGATCTTTCTACAATTAATATCATTATATATCAAGTATTCAGTTCGATTTTGTTCAAACTTTCCAAGACTGTTCAAAACACATATAGTTTTCAGTAAAGCGCCAATGACGCGGTAAGTTTTAGCCTTTTACAGTGGGAAAAGGAGGCGATACCAAACTCTCGTTTTGTAGTGATTTTTGTTCGTTTCAAGCTTGGTTTGGATATTCAATTTAAGTTTAACTAGTTTTAAGATTTATTTATTCACTTATGTTAGTATCTATTGTATGTTTGTTTGCATTGATTGTATATTTAATTTCTGCTCGTTTTGGGTTTCATTTATACTTCAATAGCAAAATGTTTTGTTTTTTTTTTTTCGTTTTAAAGCTTGATTTGCATATTCAATTTAAGCATTACTCACTTTAAGATTTATCTATTCATTTATATTATGCTTGTTTTATGATTGTTTATTTAATTTCTGCTCGTTTTGGGTTTCATTTATTCTTTAATAGTAATTTCTGGTCGTTTTGAGTTTGAATTTTAACAGAGATTTGTATCTGCTGATCTTAAGCTTAACATGGCCTTTACTTTTCTTTGTAAAACTTTTTTTTCGGAAAGTTTTTTTAATTAATTTTTGTTCGTTTTTGATTGCAAAAAGTTTCCAGTTTTTAAAAATACCTTATTTCAAAATCAAACTTTTTTTTCAAAATCAACTGTTCATCAAAGTATCAAAACTAGTATCAAAGTACATTATCAGTAAAAAGTTTTCATTTATTCTTTAATAGTAATTCTTTAATTCATACGCTGATATTGATTCCCTAAAATCTTAATTAATGAAAGAATTGTTTTCAGTAAAGCGCCAATGACGCATTAGGTTTTAGGCTTCTGCAGTGAGGCAATACCCAAACTCTTGTTTGTAGTTATTTTTATTCGATTCAAATTTGATTTGCATATTCAATTTAAGTTTCACTCGTTTTAAGATTTATTTATTCATTTACATTAATATATATTGTATGTTTGTTCGCATTGATTGTTATTTAATTTCTGTTCGTTTTAAGTTTCATTTATACTTTAATAGCAAAATATTTGTTTTCGTTTTAAGCTTGATTTTCATATTCAATCTAAGCATTACTCGCTTTAAGATCTATTTATTCATTTATATTATTACTTGTTGTATGTTTTTTTGCTATGATTGTTTATTTAATTTCTGTTCGTTTTGGGGTTCATTTATTCTTTAATAGTAGTTTCTGGTCGTTTTGAGTTTGAATTTTAACAGTTGTTTGTATCTGCTGATCTTAGGTCTAAAACGGCCTTTACTTTTCTTTGAAAAAAATACTTTTTCGGAAAGTTTTTTTTAATTAATACATTAAAATGATTAGTGCTATATACGAGAATAAAAATGCTGCGGATAAGGTAGCGAATGAGGTTAGTAATTGGCTTGCTATTAAATCAGAAAATTAGGCAGGGTTTTGCATTCTGTCCCCATTTATGTGGGTCATTTTGAAGGACTTTGTCTTACATAACACAGCAAAGGCAATGAGAGAACATGGAATCAAATGGAGAAGAGGAACTTTTCTGAAGTTAGATTATGCTGATGATTTAAGCATCCTAAATGAAGGTCTGAGCAAAATAAATTAACTTTTGGAGTTTTTGCGAGTTGAGGGCGCAAGAATAGGTTTGAAAAAAAAATGTTAAGAAGACTAAGTCGCTAAGGCTAGGAGTAAGTCAGGATGAAAAGGTGGCGTAGGGTACCCTACGTAAGGTAACGAGAAAAAACAAGAGAGAGAAAAAAATCAACTAGAATTTAAAACTAAAAGAATATAAATACAAATAGATATAAAAACTAAAACAACCTGATTAATATAAATACAATTGGTACTTACATATACAATTATCCAGCTACTTCCATGAACACAAAAATGAAACTTCTTCTCTCTCGTTTTTTTTCTAACGCTGAAGACGCCTTGTTGTATACTGGTGAAAGATTAGTTTTGTTGTTTCTTTTGTTTTTCTTAATACTGGCCACACAACTGTCTGTTGTTTCCAGATTTATCTCTCTATTCCATCATCGCTGGCCAATTTAGCTTAAGATCCCCTAAAATAAGAACAAGTAAGGAAAACAAGCGAGAAAGGAAAGAAGTAAGAATGAAGCAAAGAGAAGTGAGAGAATTTCCAGTATACTTCGTGCGGGGGCATTTTGGGCTTGACGTGTGAAATTCCATTTTTTTCAGAGCAACTGGAGGGCTGCAAAGCTCTGAATGTTTCAAAGAAGATTAAAGAGGCATTTATTGGTCGATGAGAGAGTTTTTTTTTTTTTTTGCTTTTTTATGGTTAATCATTGGTTTGTTGGGTGTGTGTAGCTACCCTTTGTATGCTTTTGTAACTTGGGAGAGGAGTGTTTCAGATGAGTTTCTTGCTTGTAATAAACTAAACTGAGTTGAATGAATAGCATTACTTTTAAAATATAAGATTTGCATTGAAACTAAACTCAAGCCGTGCAGGCTACCAATCAAACAAGCGATTTATATTCTCAAACATAAATTCTTTAAAAATTTCAAAAGAAAATGTGTTCTGGAAATATGTTCTGATAATTTATTTGAACTAGAATGGACAATTTCAAGTTTATAGTTTCTGGGCTATGTCCTTTTCCCTAAAGTCTCGATATTTTCTCACAATTTCTGCCAGAATTTCTTGTATTTTCAAGCAAATTTCCATAACTAGATCATTTTTGAATTTTTTAAAATCTGGTCCCTTGTAAATATTACCACAACTTTTGCTGGAATTTCTTGTATTTTTCACCTAGATAATTCTCCATCATTTACTTGTTTCTATATTTTCTTAAATCTGGTCCCCTCCAATAATTTTCAAAACTTTTGCTAGAACATCTTGAATCTGTCACTTAGCTTCTTTTACATAAATAACTTATTTTTATATTTTCCGAATTCTAGCAACCTCTAAAACATATCTGTGCTTCATTGCTTAACTAAACGTCATTGAAGGATCCACAAAAACAATTTGTCACTGCAAGTAAGATAGATTTTCTCTCATAAACAAATTGTTTTTCTGGCTAATATAATTTATTCTCACCAGATGCAGCTTTCCGTCAAAGGAGATACTGATTTTTCTTGAGAAAAGATGTCAATCTCTCTTGATAGGTGTAACAAAACCCTAATACGAAAACCTTGTATGTGCTAAGAGTTCTTATTCCTATGGGAGATTGCAGCTATGCTTAGAAGAGACTTTGTTGCTTAAAACAAATTTCCCTTGCTGCTATCAGGTTTCATCTTCTTGCTCTATAAAGACAAATAATAACTGAAATGTGGAAATGCTTGCCTCTTCTAATAAGTGTCTTCAATTGCAAAAACTATGATTCACTTAAATTCTCCATAAAATTCAAAACAGACATCCGCTGATTTTTTTTTTCTTATATAAAAAGTCCCACCTTGTCCTTCTCCCAATGACGAAAAAACTAAAAATCAAAACTAAACAAATTTTAACTTTAGAAGTCACCTGTACTTTATTGATTAATTAGCAGCCGAACAACACAAACTTCAAGTCACAATATACTAATAAAAACAAATCCGTAGGAACACAAAACTTGCCTTTCACGTGCTAAGGGCGTTCTTTACCCACCGGAAGCCCTTAGTACGATGGCTATTTCTTACCAACTCTTAATAATTCTTCTAATAGTGATTCATGCTGTCTCCAAAAAGATACATAAAAGATTTTAGTTGTTATGATTTTGTTTTACAAACCCCAATATGCATATATTTTACAAACGCGTATATACAGAAAAGACAAAGTTATAATGACGATACTTTGTAAACTTACCATCCTTTTTTCATTAAGTCTATGTTTCGAGTAATATTTAAATTAAAAAGACAATTTTTGTTGCTGCTAGGATTAGCATTTATAACTTCTTGAAATCTAGCCTGCCATCTAAGGCTCTTTGACCATGAACTGAGATGTACATTACATTTAATTATGAGGTGCTGATGGTGATACGGATCTACCGTACCTGACTACCTTGGATACTAAACCTCAACGTGCCTGCCGCAAGGCCCTCAAGGAAAATCGATCCTCAAAGTAAATTCAGCCGAGAAACTGACACATTTTGTACTGTTGTGGCCCTCTCAGATGGATTTGTGCTGTAATGAGTTTTTCTTCCGTCTTGACAGTGCAGTGGGTAGGGTAGTGCGTGAAAACTCTAAGAACTGAGGATAATATTTGTCTTCCTAAGGTGCTCAAGGATTGGTGACCCTCAAGGTAAATTTATCCAAGTAGCTGATAAGATTTGTGCTGTTAATTGCCACCTTGGGCAGCTTTGTGCTGCGATGATTTTTTTCTTGCCTTGTCACAGTGCAATGGGTAAAAGTTGTGCCCCAGGGTACAACTACTCAAAAACTAACTAATATATGCTTTAATGAGTTGTTGTTATTTTTTTATTCCTGTATTCACTGCGCCAGGTAATTAAAGGTATCTGATATGCCCCTATTCTTTTACTTTCTTCCGAAACCTCGGAGTTGAAACCTTCTTTTTAAGGAGTCAACAGAGGGGTTTGCACGAATAATACCTCAAGGAATATGGTTCTAGATAGAAATACACAACGCAGGATGAAGCTGTTTCTATATTACTCAGTTCTTGGCCTGTCCTCCTTTAGATAATTGGACCTAGATGTGTGCCTTCGTGTCTGCCTTGATGGCTGGGAAGGGGGGGGGGGGCAACGAGAAAGAGCTCGTCTGAGGGGGTGAATTCATTAACTTGTAGAAAACAGCCATCGAAGCTACATCAAACCTTTCATTTAGAGGCTGGAGCGAGTCATGTGTGGAGACACAACGCACCCTATTTGCCATATTCTGTATTTTTCTGGAGTGGTGCCAACTGAATTTTCTGAATTCTAGCATAGCGCGGGCATCCATATTCAGCTGTTTATCTGAAGCAGTACTTGTACACAGGAGGCTGGTGGAGAATTAAATCCCCAGTAGACGAAGCTCGTCGATTCTCTTTATATTTTCATTTTTGAAAATGAAAACTGGGGTATTCACATGGCACCTTTGATCGTTTAATAAAAATTTCTTTGTTTTGATGCATCGAAGTTGATCATCCATGCATCAGACCACTTTTTGATTTTGAAAAGATCCATCTGTAGGGAAAGAAAAGCTTGTTTTAGGTCTTGGTGTTTTGGGACTGCTGAGTGTGTCGTGGTACCTTCGGCAAAGTGATGCAGAGGGCTTGTGAGGTGGTCTCCCATGTCTTTTATGTAAATGAGGAAAGCCTAGGTCCCAAGACGCTGCCCTGGGAAACACTTGCCTTCACTTAATATTTACGGGAAATAATCCCGCCGAAGACAACCCGCATTAATAATCAGAAAGAAAGTTTTCAATTACTTTTAACAGACATCCACGAACACGGCACGCGTGGAGTTTCTTTAGCAGACCACGATTCCATTCTCTGTCGAAAGCTTTAGCAATGTCGAATGACAATAGCCCATTGTCGTACTCCATTGCCAGAAATTTGATCCACTCCTGATGCTGGACCACTGGGCAGTCTAATGTTTAGCGTTTCTGGTGGAATCCATATTTCGTGAGATCGCCTAGAAGGTCGTTTGATACAAGGAACTGTTGAAATGTTAATTGGAGGCATTTTAAGAAAATATAATTTGTACTTTACTGAAAAAAAAAATCAAATGAATGTGCATTGTCAATTTAATATACATATCCTGATATGTATTCCTTAAAATCTTAATTAATTTTGTTTTCTTAAAGTTATAAAAGTGAAAATATTTAAAAGAAATTTTTTTCAGTAAAGTACAAATCATATTCTTGCTTTTAGAAAGCATTGGGGTTTTGAACACTACTCTGCTCGTTTTGAGTTTGACTCTGTTATTTATTTTACTTTCTTTTCGCTTTGGGTTTCATTTGTTTATTGATACTGATATGTGGTAGTTGTATGCTTGGTATATTATTTGATTCTATTTTTGTTTCATTTTTGGTTTCATTTTTGGTTTATTTGATTCTATTTTTGTTCATTTTTGGTTTAATGGAATTCTTTACTTTTTTTGAAAAACTAATTTTGTGTAAAAAGTTTTTTTTAATTCATTTCTGTTCGTTTTATATTGACATAGTCTTTTCAGGGAAAAAGAAAATAATAGTTTGAATCTTTCTGGTTTTTCTTTAAGAATTTATAGTTTGGCAAGCTATTTTATATGCTGAAAAAAACTTTTTCAGCAATTTATAACAGCATAAAGTCTTTTGAAAATCATGACACAACAGTAGTGTTTAATTTATTCACATACATCCTCTAGTTGACTTGATAAATAAAAGTTAATACCATTTCCAAAAAATTATATCTATGCTCTTTCACAGCCTGGATAAATTACACTCCTTGTATTAGTAAAAGTTTAGGAGCAGAAGTAGTAATAGAACCCGAAAATTTGAATTTAATACCTTCCGTCGTTCTTGGTGCATTGCTGAGATGTCTTATTGGCAACCAGCATACAAACAGTGTGTTTTGATTTAATTTTAAAGCAACGTTTAGATTTTAAGTGTAATGGGGCAAATTACATAACTGTGGGGGGTAGACCTACCCAATAGCCCTAGAGATATAGTTACTAGACCATTCGGCTATACTGAACAAAATGGCTGGCTTAAAGTTTTGATTGGAAAGTGTCTCGAAAATTATGAGCTAAAGAGAGGGGGGGATGATTGCCCTCCAATCATTTTTGACTCTTAAGAGGGCACTAGTACTTGTAATTTTCAATAAAATTAGCTGCTTTAAAAAATCAATGATATTACTAGCCAAGATAGAGCATCGCTGCCTATGTCCTTATATGTCCTATAGTGCTTATATACCCTTTTAATAACTGCATGCATTTAGATTTTTTGTTTAATTGAAATTCCTCCTAAACATTCCCTAAACATTTCAACTTAATGCCATTACTGTCGTTAGTTACATTAACCGTAGCATTAAATAACCGTAGCATTAGTTACATTAACCGTAGCATTAAATGCCATTACTGTCGTTAGTTACATTAACCGTAGCAGCATTAAATAACTACACACAGTGTCTTCTAGCTAGCTCTAAATCCACAACCTATGAAAGTATGAAGGTGAAATTTTCAGAGAATATTTCTGTTGTACGGATGACAACCTGCCATCTGTATGCAGGTTTTCAAAAGGGCATATCAGCAATATCTTAGGAACAGGTTCGTGTGTGAAATTAAAACTTACAACGCTTGTTTTGGGGGATGTTGAACTAACCAAAAGACAATTTGCATCATAATACTAATTTGATAATACATTTTGATATACGCATTTTGTTGAACGTAGTTGAAGGGCCTGGAAATTATGTCTTTGAATATGACAACCCGCCCCCCACAGCCCTCAGTGCTAAGGTTGAAGATAAGGCCTGGGGCATATATGTTAATTTTTTTATAGAAAGAGTTTTCGTAAAAAATTCAAAAAGGGCTCATTCGATTGGAAATTGAGAGGGCTATTGTCCTTTTTGATAGGCGAAAGTAATGGGAGGAAGAATCACCCCCCATGCCCATCATTTCCCCAAAATTTCTGATCAACATTATGATATGGCCATTTTGTTCAACGTAGTTGAAAGGTCTGGAAATTATGTCTTTGAGGATAACAAATCCCCCCAGCCCTCAGGGCAAGGGTTGTAAGTTATGCCCGGGGGCATATAAAGTTTTTTATAGTAAGCATGGTCATATAAACTTTAGAGGGGCTCATTGGATTGGTAATCAGACGCTCTAGTGCTCTTTTTAAGAGTCAAAGTGATCGAAGGGCAGATAACCCTTCTCCCCCCCCCCCCCCACATACGTCGTATTGTCCTGAAAGGCATTTAATAGAAATTTTGAGATAGCCATTCTATTCGAAATACTCGTAGTCTAAATATCATATAACAAGGTTTTGGGGTTAATACAAACCCCAGAGATTATGGGCAATGGTTGTTAGTTATTCCCAGGGGGTATTTAAGATTTTTATGGAAGGGATGGTTGCTTAACTGTAGAAGAGGCTCATTTGGTTGAAAATTGGGAGTTGTAGTTCCTTTTTAAGTGTCAAAAGGGATGAACGGCAATTAGCCCCCCCCCCTCTCTTCTACAACCCCTTTTTTCACCAAACGCATCTGATCGAAATTATGAGAGATAGCTATTTGTTTTTAAAATAGTTCAAAGAACACATAACAATGTCTCTAGGGAATACACAACCCCCAAGCGCCCTGGGGATAGGTTTGTAAGTTGTTTTATGAGGGCGTATAAGGTTTTTATTGAATGGGCAGTCGTATAAACATCAGCTGGGGCTTATTTGATTTGAAACTGTAAGTTAAAATGCCCTTTTTAAGAGTCAACGTGATTTGAGAGCAAACAGCTCCCCTCTCCAAGCTCAGCATTTGCCTTAACACCTCCAATCGAAATTTGGAGATAAAAAATGCATCGTATGAGAATTTGAAGGTAGTTGAAGGTTTCGGAAATTATGTCTGTGAGGAAGACAACCCCCCTCCCTATACACCTCTCAGTGAAAGGGTTGTAAGTTACGCCCCTGGGCATATAACGCTCTGTTGCTAATGGGTTGTTGTATATGCTTTGGAGGAGACTCATTTCATTGGTAATCATAAATTTTTAGTGCCCTTTTTAAGGGTCAAAGTAATCAGAGCGCAACCCCCCCACATACACACAAACACGTCATGTTTTCCTGAGATGTATCCAATAGATATTTTGAGACAGTCCTTTTATTCAAAATATTACAAATATCATGTAAAAGGGCTTAAGAGGTTGATACAAACCACCAGAGCCTGAGACCCAGAGATGTAAATTATGCCCCTGAAGCATTTAAGGCTCTTATGGAAGGGATGATTGTATAAGCTTTAGAGGTGGCTCATTTGGTTAAAATTGGAAGTTATAGCTACCTTTTAATAGTCAATAGTGATCGAGGTCAAGTAGCACCCCCCCCCCACCCAGCTAACGCTCTTTTCACAAATGCGTCTAATTGAAACTGTGCGATGGCAATTTTTTTTAAATAGTCCAAAGAGCATATAACAATGCTTCCAGGGTCGGCACACCCCCACCCCACAGCCTTAAGTTAGGCGAGGGACTTAAGTTATGCCCTGGGGGTATATAAGATTTTTATGGGATGGTTGGTCTTATTAAATTCAGATGGGTCTCATTTGATTTTAAATTTGAAGTTATAGTGCTCCTTTTAAGAGTCAAAGTGATTTGAGAGACCGGCCTCCCCCACGCCCATCATTTCCCATAACAAATATCTAAACAAAGTTTTGAGACATCAATTTTTTCAGCATTGTTGAAAGGTTTAGTAATTATGCGTAGCAATAGTTGTAGTAGCAGTAGTAGCATAAGTAGCAGTATGCAGAAAGCACCTTTTTTCAACATCCCCTTCAACACACGATGAAATTTTTAACTTAATACCATCAACCGGTCCTTAAGCTTTGCTGATACGTCCTCTTGACAACCTATATGGACATAGTGTGTTTTCGATTTATTTCAATACACTTACAATATTGCGTAAAATTTTCACCTTAATACCCCTAGGTTTAATTAGTTGTAGTAGTAGCACCAATGAATATAGTAGTGGCAGTAGGAGTACAGTTAATAGTAGTAGTCTTAGCTTTAGTGGCAGTAGTAGTAGTAGCAGTAATAGTAATAATAGCAGTGGTTGTAGGAGTAGACGCATTAGTATTATGATGCAAATATTGTCTTTTGATTAGTACAAACAGTGTCTTGTGGCTAGCTCAAAATCCACAACCTATAAAGGTATGAAGTGAAATTTTCAAAGACAATTTCTGTTGTATGGATGACAACCTGCCATCCGTATGCAGGTTGTCAAAAGGGCATATCAGAAATATCTTAGGAACAGGTTCGTGTGTGAAATTAAAACTTACAACGCTTGTTTTTGGGGGTTCATCAAGCTTAGTCTTACCCATCAAAAGTTACGAGCCTGAAAAACATTGCCCTATTTTCGAAAAAAGAGCAAAACCTCCCCTAAAAATGATAAAATCTTAATGCAAATCAAACTACCAGATTTAGCATAACAGAAAACCCCACGGTAGATGTGTCAAGCTCCTATATGCAAAAATGTAGAATTTTGCATTTTTTGCCAGAAGAAAATCATGGATGCGTGTTTATTTCTTTTTTTTTGGGGGGGGGGGAGGGGGTGATAGTATCGATCCAGTAGTCCTATAATGTCGTGAGAGGGCTCATTGAACGGAAATTAAAAGTTCTAGTTTCCCTTTTTAAGTGATCACAAAAATTGGAGGGCAACTTGGCCCCCTCCCACAATCATTTTTTCTCGAAGTCACCTAATTAAAATTTTGAGATAGCCATTTTGTTCAGCAAAGTCGAAAACCTTTCCAAACATGTCTTAGAGGATGACTTAATCCCCCACAGTTCCTGGGAGAACGGTTGAAAGTCATGAAATTTGCCCATTGTTTACATATAGTGTTGGTTATTGGGAAGTATAGACGTTTTTTAGGAGGGATTTTCTCTGGTGGGGGGTCGGAGGAGGAGCTACGTGAGAGGATCTTTTCATGGAGCATTTTTCCTTGGGGGAAGGGATATTTCTACGAAGGAGGCGCCAGATTTCCCAGCATTATTTAAAAAAACGATCAGATATTAAGTAAAAAAACAAGTTTTTTCAACTGAAATTAAGGAGCAACATTAAAACTTAAAAAGAACAGAAATTATTACGTATATTAGGGGGTTCGCCCCCTAGTCAATACCTCGCTCTTAACTCTAAAGTTTTTTTAGTACTTTCAAAAAAGCTATCTATTCTAATGAAACGGCCTTTGTGATTCAGGGATTCGTGATTCGAACGAAATTCGAACTTCAGCGTAAAGAGCGAGATATTGAATAGGTGTGGAAAACCCCCTCATATACATAATAACACATACATAGTAAAAAAACAAGCGATACGGCTCAATAGTAATCGAAACTGTAAAAAACGAAATTTTTGATGTCAATAAATATATCAAAAGAATGGGCTTATAATGCTGATTCTAAATATATAAATAAATAAGGAACCAAAAAAATGGAAGGCAACCAGACACCCCCTCCCCGTCCTTTTTTCTCAAACTCGGACGATCAAAATTTTGAGAAAGCCATTTAGCCGAAAAAAAGTAAAATTAATATACACAATTCGTTTTAATTACTCATATACGGTTAGCTAATTTCAAAACTGGCATTAATTCAAATGTGTTTAGAAATTAAAATTTAAAAATAAGTTTTTTTTAATTTTTTTTTAACAGAAAGTATGTTTAAGAAATAAAATTTAAGAAGAACAGAAAATAAGTTTTTTTAACAGAAAAGTACGGAGCGACATTAAAACTTAAAACGAACAGATTATTCCGTATATAAAAAGGACTGTCCGCTCCTCAACGCCTGGCTCTTTACGCTAATTTTGACTCTGTCTCACAACTTCATTTTTAAAACAACAAAAAACTTAGCGTAAAGAGCGAGGCATTGAGAAGGGGACAGCTTCTTTCATATACGGAATAATTTCTGTTCGTTTTAAGTTTTAATGTCACTCCTTACTTTCTGTTTAAAAAAAAAACTTGTTTTTTTGAATTGCTACCAAAGCTGCTTTAGGCTATATGGAATTGTTTTCATTAAAATCTGAGTTCCTGTTTTTTTTTTTTTTCTTTTTTTTCTTTTTTTTTTCAAATCCAACATGGTTGTGTAAGTATCCACTTAATCGGTTTGAGCAGTCAGATTTCATTTTTATCGTCCTTGGCACTTTAAGCGATCTATTCATTTGAATAAATTGCAAGCCTTTGAAGGGGGGGGGATGGGGATGGAACTTTGTTTGTGATAATTTGGCAATAAACTCAATGTTTGATATTTCATACAAAATCATTTCTGATAATTTTAAGTGTTAAATTCAGTCTATAATTTTCATGAAAATTTTTTTTTTTTAATTTCAAATAAATGTGTTTTTTAGTATGTCTGCACTGTTCTGCAATTACAGATATATCAAAACTGTAAGTTTTTTTGCGGAATAAAAAAATGGCTTTTAGAAATAAAACAATTTTATGGAATCAATAAGAACACATTAAAAGTAAAGACAAGGAAAAGTAAACCACAATTACTATTAATTATTTATTTCTCAGCTAATTTACTTTATTTCATTTCAAGATCTTCTCTTATTTCTTGATAGAATAGAATAGAATATGATTTATTGGCTAAAATAGCACAAAAGCTAGCATAAGCACGTCAGAATTACCATAACAAAAAAATGTTATGGGATAAACATAAAACATAAAACAAAAATTGAATCAATAATAAAACAGATGTTAGGGGATAAACATAAAACAAAAGTTATATCAATTATTAAAATGGGAAACAAAATAGGGACAAAAGAGTTTTTGTACCTCATGGTCATCATTTGGGGATACATGTTCAGTTGGGTATTTGGAGCTCTACGAGCATTGAGTCTTGTATTAGGAAGGGTTGGAGGATTTTCTTTAAAGGGAGGGAGAAAACGTCGATGATAGTCAGAACTAAGGCACTTGTGACCAAAGTTAATGGTAAGGATGTGACGTCGTGATTCCAATGTAATAAGTTCAAGTCTAGCCAAACCTTCATCGTATGTAGTATAGGCCGTCCCAGAATAATTTTTATTGCTCTTTTTTGAATACTTTCAATTTTAGAACATTGGTCTTTGGTCAACCCAGGAAGCAGACAGGACAAGCATACTCCAGACAGGGCCTTATATAAGACAAATAAATTACTTTAAGGTTTTGGATTGATATGGAGAACCATTTGAGAAGAGAGACAACCTAACTTAAATAAGTGGGAAATGTGGGAGTTCCATTTAAGGTCGTTGTCCAACTGCACACCAAGCAGTTTAACAGTATTTAAATTGGGTATGCAAAGGTAATTATTGATAGCGGTATATTTTTTAAAAAATAAAATAACATGAAACTGCTTTTGGGTATGCTTAAGTTGAGTATAACATTTTCAAGATTATTCTTTAAATTGTTAATTAGTGAATCGAGTGTAACATTCAAAGTATTAGATATTTGACAAAGATCATAAATAAGGTAATTTTTTTGTAAAGAAGATATTGATTACATTAACAAAATTTTGTTCTGTTATTTTTTCCATGATAAATAATAGAAAAATACAATAATAAAACGGCTTAGACGTAATTCTAACAACTTTTAGTCATCTGCATTTCCAGCGAGGTGCGAAAGGCAACAACCTTTTTTTCTTCTGAGAAAATTATCCAATTCTCCAGAGGT
The DNA here is from genome assembly GCA_027921565.1 of Artemia sinica. NCBI lineage: Eukaryota > Metazoa > Arthropoda > Branchiopoda > Anostraca > Artemiidae > Artemia > Artemia sinica. Next base: position 49,914,332 of record CM051270.1, read on the forward strand.
TAAGAGGCATTTCTTTCCAGAAGAAAAATTAACGCTTGGAATAAGACAATTCATGCTTTAAGTTTAAGGTCATATAAAAGTTTGTACGAATATTTTACGTTTAATTTCAAACTGTAGCAATATTTTCCTGAATTAAATCAAATAAATTGAAAAGGCTGATTTTAAAGAAGAGATACATTTTTGATTTGTTCTGTTTCGTAGTAGCAAGGTTTTCTCAGATCACAAGATCCCAAGTGGAGAAAATCATTAGCCCCAATTCGCAAAATTGGGCTGGGCTAATTCTACCATTTCTTATTATTGAGCTAACTTTGTTATGATTTTTCACCGCAGTGAATCAATTCTTACAAATTTAACCTGTGATGCCATTTTTATTAGACATTAAATAAAAAAAACAAGTTTTTTTTAACTGAAAGTAAGGAACGACGTTAAAACTTAAACGAACAGAAATTATTTCGTATATGGAAGGGGCTGTCCCCTCCTCAACGCCTCGCTCTTTACGCCAAAGTTTTGTTATTGTTTAAAAAAATAGAGTTGTGAGAAGGTCAAACTTTAGCGTAAAAAGCGAGGCATTGAGGAGGGGACAACCCTTCCATATACGGAATAATTCCTGTTCGTTTTAAGTTTTAACGTCGTTCCTTACTTTCAGCTAAAAAAACTTGTTTTCTTTATTTAATTTTTGAACGTTAATGAATTAATGCAGATTTTGATTTTGGCTCACCGTACATGAATAATTAAAACAAAATTTCCATATTAATTTTACTTTTATTTGGTTAAATGGCTTTCTCGAAACTTGTTTAATTTTATTTACGAACGTTTTTATTAGTATATAATATACGTAATTTACGAATTAACTTACGTAACGAACTTCTATATTCAAATATTTTTAATACGTATATTAGGGGGTCCATCCCCTATTCAATACCTCGCTCTTTAAGCTAAAGTTCAAATTTTGTTCCAATTCTTTAAAAATGACCGCTTAGTCACAGAGGCCGTTATTTAGAATAAATAGCTCTTATGACAGTACTAAAAAATCTTTGGCTTAAAGAGCGAGGTATTGACTAGGGGGTGAACCCAATCATATACGTAATATTTTCTTTTCGTTTTAAGTTTTCGTCTTTTCGATGTTGCTGCTTACTTTCAGCTGAAAAACTTTTTTTTTATGTTTAATTTCTGATCTTTTTTTTAAATAATGGTGGCAAGTCCGGTGCCCCCTTCATAGCAATATCCGTTCCCCAATTAAAACTTCCTTCATAGAAAGATACTCCAACATAACCCCCGACCCACCCACCCCCCCCCCCACTACCAGAAAAAAACCCTCCTGATAACTTCTATATACTTCCCAATAACCAATATAATATGTTAACATTGGTAAAGTTCATAACTTTCAGCACTCCTCCCGAAGAATTCGGGAGACTAAGTCATCCTAAAAGACATAGTTATCATATTTTCGACCATTCTAAATAAAATGGCAATCTCAAAATTTTGATCGGGTGACTTTGGTAAAAATATGAGCGTGGGAGGGGGCCTAGTTGCCAACCATTTTTTTGGTCACTTAAAAAGGGCACTAGAACTTTTAATTTATGTTCCAATGAGCCCTCCCACGATATTCTAGGACCACTGGGTCGATATGATCACCCCTGGGAAGAAAAAAAACAAACAAATAAACACGCATCCGTGATCTTTCTTCTGGCAAAAAATGCAAAATTCCACTTTTTGTAGATAGGAGCTTGAAACCTCTACAGTAGGGTTTTCTGATACGCTGAATATGATGGTGTGATTTTCATTAAGGTTCTATAGATTTTAGGGGTCTTTCCCCCTTTTTTTGAAATTCAACCAAATTTTCTCAGGCGCTTAACTTTTGATGGTAGGATTAACCTTGATAAAGCTTATATATTTAAAATCAGCATTAAAATCTGACTCCTTGTATGTATCTATTGGTATCAAAATCCCGTTTTCTAGAGTTTCGGTTACCATTGAGCCGGGTCGCTCCTTACTTACAGTTCGTTACCACGAACTGTTTGATATAGGTGAAAAATAGCCCAACATAGTAGCACTTTAATTGACAGGTATAAAAACAAAAGTTAAATTTAAACATAGATAAATTGTTTTTTTTGTTTTTTTAATCAACCTTTAAGCTAAAACGTTGCTTAAAGCAAATGTAAAACTTCAACAATTGATAAAGAAAACAAAATGATTGCTTCTACCAAAGTTATTTGGTTGCTCACAAGGCTGCCACTGAGAATTTAATTTTATTAATCAACGCGATTTAGTCAATACTGTTGCCGTTAAATTTAGTTTTTGAAAAATTCCAACGCCGAATGAAAACCCAAGGATCTCAGAAATGACAATGATGGTTAGATAATGCATGCTAAATTTACTTTTCAAATATTTTTTATAAGGTATATATTTTAAAATATAAACGATACTTCGAGAATTATCATATATTTTGTTTAACCTTTTCCAATTGCCCATGATTGTTATAAGATCAAATGTTGACATTTTTAATGTCATTTTTTAATGCTGACATGTGACATTCGTAAACATCTTTGAATAAAAAGGAAAGAATTATTTAAGACACGAGATGCTTATGCTTATGCTCTGATATGCTTATGCTTTGTGAAATTTTTCACAATCTTCAAATATTTCTGAAGGCAGCTATCACAGATCTCCTGGCATTCTCTTAGCTTTTCAAAACCTTTCATATTCTCATTTTTCTGTTTAAAACTGTTTAATGTAATTCTTTCATCTCAAAGTTTGACTGTGGCACTATTAAAAAAGAATAGAAAAAAAAATATTAATCTTATTTAGTTATTGTGTGATTTTAACCGATAACATTGACTCAGTTAAAATTTTAGCATAGAGAATTTGCTGAAACGGTTCCTGAATCCATTAATATGAAAACATTTGGCCTGTCTGTACAAAGAGGCCCCTAACCCTAGAAAAAAACTCTACAAAATTCCTGTTTATCTATATTGACGAATCATTGCCAACTCCCTCCTCATTATAGATACTCATGTATACTTACCTAGGTCTACAAAACTTTAGGCTTCAAATTTTCTTCGAACAAAAAAGAATTAAATAAGAGAATTTTATCTTTAAGATTGGAAATATCTGCTACGCCTATGTTTTGTTATTTTTTTACGATCTTCCAATATTTACGAAAGCAGCTATCACATTTGTCTTGGTAATCTCTTAGGATATCAAAACCTTTTATATTCTCATCTTCATCTTTCTTTTTCATCTCATCTATTATATTCTCATCTTTCTTTATATTCTCATCTCATCTTTTATATTCTCATCTAATTCTTTCACTTTCAAAGTTTGACGTCGATGCCATTGAAAAAAGAAAAAATAATAATCTTATTTATTTTTTGGGCAATTTTAAAACCATTTTTTACTCACTTTGTAGTTTTGTAAGTTAATATTGATAATCAAAATTTAACATTGAAATTCATTGAAACGGTTTCTGAATCAATAACGTGTGGTCAACGTTTTTGTTGAAATGATTAAAACAAGCAGACCTACTTGTAAAAAGGACAAGACTTAAGAAACCCCCAGCCCTTAAAAAAAACTTAAAATTTTGTACAAAATTCTTATTTTAACTATTGACGAATCATCCCCAACCCATTCCCCTCATTGAATATATTCGCGTATACGTACCTAGGTCAACAGAAATTTACACTTTAAATATTCTTCTTTTTTTTTTTTTTGTTTATTCCAATATTCACGGCGCCAGGTACTTCAAAGTATCTGATATGCCGCTATTCATTTACCTCTTTCAATGGCCTCGAGGTTTTAAATGTCTATTGAACCTTCTTTTGAAGGTGTCAACAGAGGGATTTGCAGGGATAATATCCCCAGGAAGATAGAAGTGCAACGCCGGATGAAGCTGTTTCCTCAAGTACTCGGTTTTCGGCGTATCTCCTCCTTTAGATAATTGGACCGAGCTGTGTGCCTTCGTGTCTGCCTTGTCGGCTGGACAAAGGGGGGCACAATTCGAGAGAGCTCGTCTGAGGGAGGCGAATTCATGTACTTGTAGAAAACAGCCATCGACGCTACATCAAACCTTTCATTTAGAGGCTGGAGCAATTCTTGTGTAGAGGCGCAGCCCGCCCTATTTGCCCTATTCTGGATCTTCTGAAGTGGTGCCAACAGCGTTTTCAGAGCACCAGCGAATAGCGGGCATCCATATTCAGCTATGGGTCTGATGCAAGACTTGTAGAGTGGGATGATCGAGCTTGATGGAAGAAGGTTTTTGCAGCGAAGAGTAACTCCCAGCTTTCTTGCGCAGGAGGTTCTCACCCGATCAGGTGGTTGTTCAAGAGAGATCGGTGGAGAAATGAATCCCCAGTAGACGAAGCTTGTCGACTCTCTTTATAGCTTCATTTTTTAAGATGAAATTGGGGTGTTCCGTGGCACCTTTGATCGGGTCCACTTTTCAATTTTCGAAAGATCCATCTGTAGGGAAAGGGAGGCTTGTGTTGGGTCTTCGTGTTTAGGGACGGCTGAGTGTGTCGTAGTATCGTCGAAAAAGTTTTAAATTATGATCGTCGGCATTCTTAAATTATGATTTTCATAATTATTTATATACATATACGTGTATTTAAAAGCAGCTGCCATACAAAACAAAAGAAATGAACAAATCGAAAAAAAATTCAAAACTGGACAAATTGAACAATAAAACTCAAAACATTAAAATTTTGTCTACCGTGCCTTTTAAAAAACTGTCTTTATAAGACTTTATACCGCAATAATTAGGTTCCTAGAAGAAGTCTCCGAAATACCTGGGAGTAGTGGTATATCCCTACAAAAAATATTCCCTAATTTCTTCAAACATTAGCAATTACTCATAAAATATTATAGATAGTCCCCATACTTCCCACAAGGGGGCAAGGACGCCTACCTCCCGCTCCTCCCTCTTCGTCACACGGATCACAGTATCTCCTAAGCAGTGGTACACAATTTGCTTGCACCTGCAACCAACACTTAAGTGCCCTCCGCGGTAGGTTCATACTCACGTAAAACTCCTCTCCATACACTACTTTAATCTGCTTATTAAATAAAAAAAAAAACAAGTTTTTTTTTTAAACTGAAAGTAAGGAGCGGCGTTAAAACTTAAAAGCGAACAGAAATTATTCCGTATTCTGCCTCGCTCTTTACGCTAAAGTTTTCTATTGTTTAAAATAAAATAGAGTTGTGAGAAAGTCAAAACTTTAGTGTAAAGAGTGAGGCGTTGAGGAGGGACAGCCCCTCTCATATACGGAATAATTTCTGTTCGTTTTAAAGTCTTAACGCCGCTCCTTACTTTCAGTTAAAAAAAAACTTGTTTTTTTTCTATTTAATTTTGAACTTTTTTGAATTAATGCAGGTTTTGATTTTGGCTCACCGTACATGAATAATTCAAACAAATTTTCATATTAATTTTACATTTATTTGGTTTAAATGGCATTCTCGAAACTTGTTTAATTTCATTTACGAAAACGTTTTTATTAGTAATAAATATACGCAACTTACGAATTAACTTACGTAACGAACTTCTATATTCATATGTTTTTAATACGTATATTAGGGGTTCGCCCCCTTGTCAATACCTTGCTCTTTGCGCTAAAGTTCGATTTTTGTTCCAATTCTTTTAAAATGACCTCTGATCACAAACGCCGTTAAGTAGAATAAATAGCTCTTATGAAAGTACTAAAAAATAATTTGCTTAAAGAGTCAGGTATTGAATGGGGGTGAACCCCAATCATAAACATAATATTTTTGTTCGTTTTAAGTTTTGATGTTGCTCCTTACTTTCAGTTGAAAAACTTGTATTTTTTTATTTAATTTCTTATTTTTTTTAATAATGCTGGGAAATACGGTGCCCCCTTCATAGCAGTGTCCCTCCCCCCCATGAAAACTTCCTCCTTGGAAATATCCTCCCCCATAACCTCCAACCCCACTAGCTCCCCCCCTACCACCCTACCCCCCCACTACCAGAAAAAATACCCCCTGAAAACGTCTGTATACTTCCCAATAACCAAAACTATTTGTTAACATTGGGTAAAGTTCATAACTTTCAGCCCTCCCCCCGGGGACTTCGGTGGATTAAGTCATCCTAAAAGACATAGTTATCATATTTTTCGACCATGCTGAACAAAATGGCTATCTCAAAATTTTGTTCGCGTGACTTCGGGAAAAAAAATGAGCGTGGGAGGAGGCCTAGTTGCCCTCCATTTCTTGGTTTCTTAAAAACGAATTAGAACTTTTAATTTCTGTTCTAATGAGCCCTTCCACGATATCTAGGACCACTGGGTCGATACGATCACCCCTCCATGGAAAAAAATCAAATAAACACGCATCCATGATCTTTCTTCTGGCAAAAAAATGCAAAATTCCACATTTTTGTAGATAGGAGCTTGAACCCTCTACAGTATGATTCTCTGATACGCTGAATCTGATGGTGTAATTTTCATTAAGGTTCTATAACTTTTAGGGGGTCGTTCCCCCTTTTTTCGAAAATCCGCCAAATTTTCTTAGGTGCGTACCTTTGATGAGTAGGACTAAACTTGATATATATGATGGGTAGGACTAAACTTATATATTTGAAATTAGCATTAAAATCTGATTCTTTTGATGTATCGATTGGTATCAAAATCCCGTTCTCTAGAGTTTCGGTTCCTATTGAGCCGGGTCGCTCCTTACTTACAGTTCGTCACCACGAAAAGTTTGATAAAATATAAGAGTACTTGACTTCTCAACACCAGTAAGCCCAACCTGAATCTACTGGTTCCGAAGGTACAATCCAGCACATACCAAAGAAATCATAGGTTTTTATCTATAATTATGTTATAATTATTCATTTTACATCATTTATAGTCATTTTTGTCTGCGTGTCACTGCTATCTACCTTGTTTGCAATATAGTTTTTTACTCACCAAATTTCCCTAAGCACCCTACCTTGCTTACTTTTACATAAATGAAAAACACCTACCAATAAATCAAATTCTCCCCTTTTCCTCTCGATTGGAAAGATCAAGTTTGAAAGACAAACGGCAAATTACTCTACTTTCCTTTATATCCCTTAAGACTATATTTTAATCTCCATTAAAGTCTTGCTTTTAGAAAGTTCTTTAAAAGTCTTGCTTTTAGAAAGTATTTCGTTTTGGAAAACAAAGATTATGATGCTAATATTGTACAATTCCCTTTACTGAAGAGGATTATTATTTCTTCAATTTAATAATTGATTTCTATAATTTTATTATTGTATTTCCTGAAAATTGAGCCTTTACAGCACCAAATCATAGACAGCGTAATAGCGCTGCCTATGAACGATGTGGACACAAAGAACGATGTGGGCACAATGTATTATTAATTTTTTTTTTCTTGGTTTTAGACCGGGGCACTTCGTATCGAAGGAGTTGTTGTAGAAACTTCGAAAAGGGCTCATTCGATTGAAAATCTAAAGGCCTAGTACCCTTTTTAAAGGCCTAGTGCCCTTTTTTAATAGTCGAAAGTGATTGGAAGGCAACTAACACCCTTCGACGCCCACTATTTTCTTTAAACACATACAATCAAAGTTTCGAGATAGCCATTTTGTTCAGCGTAGTTGATTTCCAGATAAAAATTATGTTTTTGAGGAGGACACTCCCCTACAGCCCTCAGGGCAAGGGTAGTAAGTTATGCCCTGGGGGCACATCCGGTATTTATAGAAAACGTTGTCGTAAAAATTTCAAAAAAGGCTCATTCGATCGGAAATTCAAAGGGCTAGTGCCCTTTCTAATAGTCGAAAGTGACTGGAGGGCAACTAACCCCCCTCTCACGCCCAACTTTTTCCCAAACACATCCAATCAACATTTTAAGATAGCCATTTTGTTCAACGTAGTTGAAAGTACTCTGGAATTTAGGTCTTCGAGGATGAGAACCCCCCCCCCCCCCCGCCGCAGCCCTCATGGCAAGAGTTGCAAGTTATGCCCTGGGGGCATATAAGGTTTTTATAGAACGCGTTGTCGTAGAAACTTCAAAAAGGGCTCATTCGTTTGGAATGGAAATGGCTATTGCCCTTTTTAATAGTCGAAAGAGATTGGAAGGCCCCTTCCAACCCTTTCACACCCACCATTTCCCGAAAAACATCCAATCAAAATTTTGAGATAGCCATTTTGTTCCACGCAGTTTAAAGTTCAGGAAATTATAGGTTTTGATTGGGATACCCCCCAGAGTCTTCAGGGCAAGGGTTATAAGTTATTCCCTGGGGGATATAAGTTTTTATTGAAATATTTGTCGTAGAAACTTGAAACTTGACTCATTCGGTTAAAAATTCAAAGGACTAGTGCCCTTTTTATAGTCTCAAAGAGGTTTGAGGGCAACTAACCCACCTCTCACGCCCACCTTTCCCCAAACACGTCCAATCAAAATTTTTAGATAGCGATTTTATTCAACGTAGTTGAAAGTTTTAGAAATGAGGTCTTTAAGGATGACAACCCCTCCACCCCCACAGCCCTGAGGGCAAGGGTCGTAAGTTATGCCCTTGGTGCATATAAGGTTCTTATAGAAAGCGCAATGTTGTAGAAACTTCAAGAAGGGCTCCTTTCAGTTGGAAATTGAAAGGGCTAGTGACCTTCTAATAGTCGAAAGTGATTGAAGGGCAACTACCCCCCTCTCACGCCCATCAATCTCCACAAACACTTCCAATCAAAATTTTGAGATATCCTTTTTGTTCAACGTAGTCGAGTATTCTGGAAATTAGGTCTTTCAGGATGATAACCCCATCAGAGCCCTTTATTGCAAGGGTAGTAAGCTCCCCCCTGGGGCATATAAGGTTTTATATAGAAAGTTGTTGTAATAATTTCAAAAAGGGCTCATTTGATTGGAAATTGAAATTGCCCTTTTAAATATTCGAAAGTGAGTGGAGAATAATTAACCCCCTTCTCACGCCCACCATTTCCCCAAACACATTCAATCAAAGTTTAGAGATAGCCATTTTGTTCAACATAGTTGAAAGTTCTGGAAATTATGTATTAAGGATGACAAACCCCCCCAGAGCCAGGGCAAAGGTTGTTAGTTATACCCCGGGGGCATATTAGGTGGCATAGAGTTGTCTTAAAAAAACTTCTTATAGATAGAGTTGTCTTAAAAACTTTAAAGGGGCTCATTCAATTGGAAATTGAGAGGGATAATGCCCTTTTTAATAGTTGAAAGGGCTTGGAGGGTAAATGACCCCCTCTCACGCCCACCATTCCCCCCGAACACATCCAATCAAAATTTTCAGATAGCCATTTTGTTCAACGTTGCAGAAAGTTCTGGAAATTAGGTCTATGAGGATGACAACCCACCCCACCCCCACCCCCCCCGGCCCTCACGGCAAGGATTTTAAGTTATGACCTGGAAGCATATAAGGTTTTTATTGAAAGCGTTGTCGTAGAAACTTCAAAAGGGCTCATTTGATTGGAAATTGAAGGCTAGTGTCTTTTTTAATAGTTGAAAGTGATTGGAGAGTGACTAACGTCCCTCTCACGCCCACCATTTTCCCAGACACAGCCAATCAAAATTTTAAGATAGCCATTTTTTTTAATGTAGTTGAAAGTTCTGGAAATTAGGTCTTACAGGATGACAACCACTCTCACAGCCCTTAGGGTAAGTTTTGTAATTTCTGCCCTGGGGGCATATAAGGTGTTGGCATATACAAAGTGTTGTCGTAGAGAAACTCAAAAAGGGCTCATTCAACTGGAAATCAAAAGGCCTAGCGTCCTTTTTAATAGTCAAAAGTGATTCGAAGGCTTGAAATTTTTATAGTAAAGATCGATGGGGGTATAATGTTTTATTTTTTTGTTGTTATTGTTGTTTAGACCGGGGCACTTCGTATCAAAGGAGATGTCGTAGGAACTTCGAAAAGGGCTCATTCGATTGAAAATAGAAAGGGTTGATGTACTTTTTTAATAGTCGAAAGTGACTGGAGGGAAACTTATCCCCCTCCCACTCCCACCCTCTCCATTTGCCTTTATGTTTAAAAACTAAATGTTGCCTTAAGATTAAATCAAATGCACTGTTTTAATGCTAATTCCCAATAAGGCATCTCAGCAGTATCCCAAACGATTGACGGTATTATGTTCAACTTTTTGGGGCTACTTCTGCTCTTAAAGTTTAACAAAATCAAATAGCGTAAATAGTGTAGAGCGTAAATAGCTTAACAAATGAATGTGCATTGTTAGTTTACTAACATATACTGATATTTAGTAATCAAAATGTTAATATTTTTTGATTTACTAAAGTTATAAAAGTAAAAACATTTATATTTTTTCAGTAAAGTGCAAATTATGTTCTGGCCTTGGAAGGCGTAGGGGTTTTGAGCCCAACTTATGTTAATTTCTACTCGTTTTGAGTTTGACTTGGTTATTTATTGTAATTTCTGTTAGTTTTGGCTTTCATTTATTTATCAATGCTGATTTGCGGTAGTTTCACGCTTGGTAGATTATTTGATTTGATTTTTGCTCATTTTTTGTTTAATGGAGTTCTTTACTTTTCTTTGAAAAACTTAGTTTGTGGAAAAAGTTTTTTTTATTATTACTTCGTTAAAGAACAAGATTAAAATAATAGTACATAGCCAAAAGAAATAGATTAAAACAAGTATTCTTCTTTAATCTTAGGTACTTCTTGACATCAAATGATGTATGTTGGGAAGAAGAATAAAGAATTGTGCTGGACCAGAAGAAATGAATGAAAAGAACTATTTCTCGACCACGGTTGTTCTGACTTCATGAAAAGTTTGCTTATGACAAGCATGTAATTTGAAAAGATGAAAAAACCGCAAGAAATATTTTCAGCTTTAAACACCTTCTTCTCACGAGGAAGTCCCCCTAAACGAAAAAACAAAAGTTGGGCAAAAAAGTGGCAGATAGAAATTTTAGAATTCGGTGACGGACGCAGGTCCAGCAGGACACAGAGGTCCAGCAGGTCCAGCAGGACGCAGGTCGCAGGTCTAGCCTGTTTCCCCTGCCCTGTATTTTGAAATTACCTTTTCTAGTATTGACGTTGAAAAAATTAAAAAACACATTTCTACCCCCTAACCCTCCTCCTAGAAATTGGAAAATATTTTTTATATAATAGTCAAAAAATCATTGCCCCCCTACTACTACTACCAATGCTATTACTACTACTATGACTGCTACTACTACTACTACTACTACTACTTCTACTATTGCTACAACTGCTGCTGCTACTACTACTACTGCTAACAGCTTTGCAACACACAGTTATGCGTAGCTGTGTAAACACAGCTACGCACAATCCTCTTCCCACCCTAATCCATTCCAAGCTTCACCTTTTACTCCTATTCACCTATCCAATTACCTAAGGCAAAAAGTATAACCAACAGTCAACCAATCAAAATATCAGAAATCCATGCAAAGTCATCATTAATGAATGGAAGCCGTTGTAAAATAACAAGCAAAAGCACCTTAAATTGAATGAAATATTCCCAATTGATTACCTAATATTAGGGCTCCCCAGAGGAATACCACTTGTCTAAATAGGTTTCGACTCATTAATTCCTTACGAAGGTGGAGTGTCAACCATAAAGCTCTTTTGTGGTATCCCAATACTTGTTTGTTAGCTTTTGGAAAGGCACGCCCACCTAGAGTCTCAGGCAGGTTGACCAAGTCTTGGGATTGGCACATGACCGTTAGCCTAAGTCACCTGGACTCGCACGCAAACAAGTAACCTAAGTCTATTAAGGTCGATCCGCCTAGAGTCTCAGGCGAGGGACCAAATCTATAAACTCAGACAGTAACGTTAATGCAAAATTAAATAAAAATTAGTTAACCGACAAGTCGCCTGAATTCACAAGCAAACAGGCGTCCAAAGCCTAGTAGGGCCCACCTGCCTTGAGTCTCAGGCGACTGATCCAATTTATAAACTATACAGTTGCGCTAAAAAAAAAAAAAAAATTAATTAAAAACCTGGTAGACCGAAAAGTCGCCTAAACTCGCAAGCAAACAATCGTCCAAAGCCTAATAGGGCGCACTCGCCTAGAGTGTCTTGCGAGTGAAACTTTATGATTTAAAATCCACACCGTTGATTTTTGAATTAAAATCAAGCTAGTGGACTGTGATGAAAAAGTTAGGAGCCATGGCTAATTAGAGAAAAAATCCAGAACAAACAGTCTGAGTGAAAGGCGAAGCTGGCATAAGCCTTTTCAGAGTTGTATAAAATGATGTCATTTACTTGTTGAAATGAGATACAAAAAAAGAGATACAAAAACATCATATAAATTAGTATGAAATATTACCCATACTGCAAAATCCTCTTCATATTTTTACACATATTACGATTTAAAAATAGGCTTTCAAAGAAGAAGTTTTTCAAAGAAAAAGTAAAGAGCCATATTAAATTTCAAAAAGAGCAGAAATAAGGCATTTTGAACAGAAATTTTTAAATCACAATTTGATTCAGCAGAGTTAGAAAGTTCAATAACTATGCCATCAGGGATGAACTGGCCCACATAGTCCGTGGAGAAATGGGTTTGAATTGTGCAATTTTCCCGTTGTCCCGATATAGTATCCTAATATTTATTATTAGAAAATATACAATAATGATGTCATTTACTTGTTGATAGATTTCCAAATCGAAAAAAGAGTTTGCAACCTCAATAGTCTATCATCCATCCATCCTAGGGCAGAAGTAAGGTAGATAGTCATGGAGTAAGGGTAATTCAAATAGTCTATGAGTTTCTTTGAGCCGCTGTCTATGAGTTTCTATAATTCCACTGTCTAGAGTTATGATGAGATAAAGCTAAAGATGTTTAAGTCACACTTTACGGAATTAAGACACAACGCTGTCAATATTATCCTAAGGATAACACCAGATGGGTGGAACCGAAAAGCAGAGCATATTCTAGCAGTGTGGGAAGTGGTCAAAAAAAATATTATTTAACTGACGCTTCATGGAAGGGAGTGAAGCTCTGAAAAGAGTGAGGTTGAAAAACGGTGCATACCACTATGTTGGTTCCAAGTTACAAAGTGGCAAAGAAAATGGAGACTTTTCAGGGTTAGATCTTTGGTGATTTAACATAGCAAGATAGGGATTTAAAAAATTCTAGTGCCACTTTTAGTGTAGGCCCGAAAAACGGTGCACACCACTGTGTTGGTTCCAAGTTACAAAGTGACAAAGAAAATGGAGACTTTTTGGGGTTGGATCTTTGGTCATTTAACATAGCAAGATAGGGATTAAAAAAGCTCTATTGCCACTTTTAGTGTAGGCCCGAAAAACGGTGCACACCACTGTGTTGGTTCCAAGTTACAAAGTGGCAAAGAAAATGGAGACATTTCAGGGTTGGATCTTTGGTGATTTAACATAGCTGGATAGGGATTAAAAAATTCTAGTGCCACTTTTAGTGTAGGCCCTATACCATATGGCGACTTCACTGAACAGCAGCAAAATTTCAAAGAAAATGGGAAACTTGTATGGATTTTCTCTGTAAGATGTAACTAATTCAATTAATTTTATCCCTATTTGAAGTTTTATTTATCGTCATGGAAAGGCAGTGTGGTCTCCAAAATTATCTACTACCACTAACAACTCACAGCAGCACCAATCCATCTGAGGCCATCACAGCTAACAACACTCCTCCTTCATCCTGATCTATTCAAAACCTCCGTCTTCACACCCTCTTAAGAAGTTCCAGTTTCCATAAAATCCTTCCTTACGACCTCTCTCCACTGCATTTGAGGACGACCTGCTTTTCACTTGGCCCTAGATGGTTGGTCAAAAAGGACAATTTGGCACCTTTCATTCTAAGAACGTGTTCTTGCTATCTCAGCCTTTCTCCCATTGTAGACGTAGAAAACGTAAAATTAAGTCGAAAAAATCATGGCAGGCTACAAAGACAAGTTAACTTTAAGCTGTTGGACTTACTGGGAACAGAATTTTACTTTCTTTTTCACTCACAAATGCAGCCGTTTTTTGGGCAAAAAAAAAGACACCAAACGCTAAATGAGGTTGGGAATATTTAGTTTTGACACTAGCACCAGTTCCTACTCTTATGAAAAGGGCCGTATCGAGGGGGTGGGGTGGGTAGTTTACCCGTATTAACCCCCCTCTATTTTTTTCAATTTCGTCCAAAAGTAACAAATATAGATATAAAAAAAAATTGTGTTTTAAAATGTTTCTTTTTTGTAAAACCCACAAACAAAATACCTCCCCTCCCCCGGAACAGAAATCATGGATGCGGCCCTGCTTATGAGTTTCCTATTCCCTCTGACACTGGGGTTCTATCATGGTGCTGGGTCCTTAGCAGCAGGAGAAATATGTAGAAAATATATAAAAAATAGTCATAAAAATCTGATATTGACGAAAGAATTAAACTTCGTCCCCCTACAAAATTTGCCAACAATTTTCTATCAACATTTTCTGTATTTAAAATCTATATTTCTTATTTTTCTTGCTCAGAGACGAGACCTTTTTCTTTGACTGATTTTTCTTCTTTTTTTCAATTATGCACCGACATTATGTTGTTTAAAGCATTTTTACGTTTCTTTGGGATTCCTTTGTCCAAAGGTATCCTGAATTCAAAATTAGATTGTGAAATTCTGCAGAGTTGGCTACTTCATTGAATACTGTAATTCTATGGTTTCCTGCAGAGTTAGCCAGTTCGCGGAATATCATCTTTTTGCCTAATTTTATATTCAGGAGATGTTTTATAAGGACAAAAAAAGAGATACAAAAACATCATATAAATTAGTATGAAATATTACCCATACTGCGAAGTCCTCTTGATGTTTTTTACACATATTACTTTTAAAAAGGGCTTTCCAAACAAGAAGTTTTTCAAAGAAAAAGTAAAGAGTCATATTAAAATTTAGAAAGAGTAGAAATAAAGCTATTTTGAACATAAATTTTAAATTGCCATTTGATTCAGTAGAGTTAGAAGGTTCAATAACTATGCCTTCGGGGATGATTGAACCCCATAGTCCGTGGGAAAGGGCTTTTAATTGCGCAATTTTCCCACTGTTCGGATATAGTATTTGTTATTGGATACTATACAAAGCATTTTTTTTTTGGGGGGGGGGGTATTTTCTGAGCGGGGATATTCGACGGATAAAACTTTTTATGGGGAGGAAAGTTTCCGGTGGAGTTTTTCAGAGAAAGCTTCACTGGGGGACGGAAGTAATTTTTCTGGCACGACTTAAAATTTTGTGACGTTAGAGTTCGTATATTTTTGGTAAAATTTCCCCTATTTTACCATCATGTTCAGTTCAGGAGAGGTTTCATGTTTTTTTTGTAAGACTACCAATTCTGCAACTAAAGGTACCATTAGGGGAACAGATCAGGGGGCAATCCCAATCCCACCGAGCTCGAGATAATTTGCCACTCCCTTGAATTTAAAAAAAACCTTTTTCTGGCATTTTCGTCGGGATATATAGAGAAATATATCGTCGCCCCGACAATTTTTTTGAGTTTAAGCCCAGCAATATCTGATATTGCAGGCAGTTGCCTGCAATATCTTCTTGCTCTTTTTGCGCAGTGAAGTTGAATGCGGTGGGACGGTAGGGGAATTGTGCCCCTCTTAACAAATTTTTGCACCCATACTAAACCTTGAAGGATAGCTTTTTCAGGGGGGGGGGGGATATTTTCATTGAAAATACCAGTTTTTGGCATCGCTAACCCGTTGGATATTGAAAAATCCATTTTTTCCCCTCCTCCCTGTATTTTGTGAATTCGTGCCACAACATAAGAAAATGTAACAAAGAAACACACACACACAAAAAAAATGCATTTCATTACGATTTTTTTAGTGATTTTTTTCATTCCATCACATGGAATGTGATGAATTTAGAGTCTTTGCACTAATATTGATTATTGTACAATGGCAGTAATTAAAGGCAATATTCTGGGGATGGGGGAGATATTTTTTTCAATTTTTATTGAAGATTATTTTTTTTAAGGTATTTTCAAAATGCAGTGGCTAATTCCACCTACATTCTGCCCTTCACAATTGGTAATAAGAAACACAAAAAGAATAAATAAAAGTGCCTAAATATACGAATCAGTGTTATGGGGTGATAGGGGTGGAAAACCAGCTAAAATCCAGTGCAACTAAAACCAGTTGTCAATCGTTTTTTTCAGTGAAGCGTAAGTTAAACTTTAGCGTCAAAATTTTGGGACAGGATGAGGCAAAACCCCCCCTCAAATGTAGGGTAACTTTTCTTTATTTTTAATTTTTATCCACATTCTTTGCGTTTATGTAAAAAGATGTTTTTATGCTTATATTTTACACATTTCATACATATGTCTATTTTTGTGTGACATTCAATTTGCATTTCTGATGGTTTAGTATCAACACAACTTTGCATATCTAATTTTGTATTTAACTTTTGATTTTTCCTTCATCCCAATAAATTTTATATTCAAATCGTGAAAACTGTTACGCACACCGTTTCATGTCAAGTTCAATGGGGTTTATTATCAAATCAAAAAATAAATTTAACCTAATAACAATATTCAGTCCATTCCTGGACGCCTAGATCCGCAATCGCTACCTTTTAAACATATACCCAGCGTGGTTATTGGTCTTACTCTCCGAAACAACCTTACCTCTCATTTAATGCAAAATAACTACGAATTATCTTCCCGCCTTTTGCTCCAGGGGAAACCGCCTCACCATCATATCAAAAAAAAATTACTTTTTTGTAAAGTTTCAACTAAACTGTGCTTTTTACTTAACTGTGTAAAATTTTACTTTTATTAACTTCATTATATGAACTCTAAAAAAATATTTTGTCCAAAATTCAGCTCCCTAACTTTCACTCCTAAAAATAAAAATTCTTCCTGACGGTTCTAACTCGAGCCACGAGACACAAAAGAATGAAAAAACCCTCATTAGCTCTCATTAGCCCTTATTTCCTTTTCCTTTTAGGGGAGACCAGCTCCTTCAGTGTATAGGTATGTTCGATGCATAGAGGTTACACTAAATAGAAAATTACTGTTAATTAAACGAAACACACTCAATAATTACGCTTAGGTTAGATCTCAGAAAACTGGTTTCTTAGTAACAAAGACAAGTGATTGGGTGATAGAATGCATTGGACTTGTATAATTTGGGCTATGATATTTGTATATTAGGGGGCGGGGGTTACGTTATGTTAGGTTATGGGCATTATTCAAATACTTTGTCCACGCACTTTTTGAATGCCTCTACGTACGATTTACAAGTATAATTTCAATACAAGTAGAATAAGTATGACTAGACCCTTAAGATCCAAAACGGCAGTGCTGCTCTCTGTTTCGTGACTCTTCAGCCAGGAAGTATAATGGGGGATTGGGGGCCAGCCATCCTGTGATTTCGCACACCCTCCCTGCTTACCTTCCCCAGATTTCTCCAGGTACCCATTTAAAGCCAGGTACCCATTACCTTCCCCAGATTTCTCCAGGTAGCCAGTCGACTCTGGCGGAGCTTACAGAGTCACGCCACTGACCCCCGTCCCAAAGCAATTATCTGGCCACGCCAAAGGGCACGGGATCGAACCCGTGCCCTTTGGACAAAAAATTCTCAACCCAGCGCGCCAACCGCTTAGCCAGGACGGCTCTTTTGATACAGAAACCGACTGACTGATCTGAAATTAGCTCATTGGGGAAACTGTTCTGTTTATTCACCCTATAGCGTCTAGAAAACCAATTTATAATTTTCAATGTTTTATTCCAGCAGCATATAAAGTATTAAACCATGGTATATTTATTTTTAAACATAATACTTTGTTTTATTTCAGATTCAGAAAAGGTTTTACGAAAGTTTTCCGATTTTGCCTCCCTTCCTGTTGGAGGAAACGTAGTTCTTTACAGATCTATCGCTACAGCTGTTCATCTCCTGATACAAGGGTCTTTCGAAATGGTAAGTCTTTAGTATTACGTTTATGGTCAGCCAAATTATGGTCATGCCTGCCGAAAAAACAAGAA
Source organism: Artemia sinica (assembly GCA_027921565.1). Taxonomy (NCBI): domain Eukaryota; kingdom Metazoa; phylum Arthropoda; class Branchiopoda; order Anostraca; family Artemiidae; genus Artemia; species Artemia sinica. The sequence continues at coordinate 49,932,257 of CM051270.1, forward strand.
TCATTGGTGGTGGTTTCTTTTTTCTTTTATTTGAACGCCCCACTTTTGTCGTCCATCTTATACTTATTGGATCGGCCAAAAATCAAACTCTTGATGCTTTTCTTTGAATGAAATAAAAAATCCAGTATTTTAAACATTTTCAGAATGCTCAAAGCTGTGAAATGGGATTCTGAAAATCATTCGGAGAATCCAGAAAACATCTAACTGATTTTAACTGGATTTAGGGTTCATTCAAATTAAAAAAAAAAAAATACAAATACGATTTTAGATAGATACCATAAGCATGCAAGATAATCGACGAAGTGCTAAGTAAGCAGACAATCGAAATGGCGAGAACTTGATTTGAAAAGCAACATTATTAATAGTTTATTTCCAAATATTGTAGTCTAATACCGATACATTTGTCAAATTTCTCATAGAAGCTCCATCTTCAGATTTCCTTTCTTTTCCAATTAATATACAAATTAACTGAGCAACCGTTAGCAATCGTTTTCACTAACTGAGAGATACTTTTCTGTTGTTGGTAGATAACCTGAATGAAAATCACAAAAATAAATAAAAGTTAATCAAAAGTAATAGAATATCCGCCATAGACAGAATTTATTTATCACTGGTTGTATCTATCAGTCAAAATTTCTTTATTTTATCTCAGCCTCTATCATTTGACTTTTACAGAAAAAATAAGTTATAAGTAATATTTTAACAGGCCTAGCAACCATTTTCATTGGCTGAGAGACTATTTATCGAGTATCCAAAAATGGTCTCACTGGAACTGCAAAATATATATATATATATATATATATATATATATATATATATATATATATATATATATATATATATATATATATATATATATATATATATATATATATATATATATATATATATATATATATATATATATATATATATATATATATTATATATATATATATATATATATATATATATATATATATATAATCAAAACCCAAATTGTAATAAACTCAAAAATAATAAAAGGAACAAATAGAAAGAAATTCGGAAGTAAAAATGATTTAATTTACCTTAATTTCTTTCTGTATTTTTATCTCAGCCTATCTTGTTTAACCTTTAGTTTGGCTCTTTTTTTTAATAGCCGTCAATAATGTTTTTAGCAGCCCTAACAACTATTTTTATCGGCTGAGAAATAATTTATCTAGTAGATTAACGATTTTGTTAGAAAAAAATGTTCCTTCAGCCAATAAAAGGATCTTCTAGGCCCATAAAAGCGCTACTGCTGATCAGTTTTTTTGGTTAAAAAGGGTCTAACTTTTATTTTTCTTACATATTCTTTTGTTTATTTAAATCCTTCTTATGGGTTTTGTCATTGCTTGGTACTGCATATATGCCACTTTGATTTCCATGATTACAATTTTTCCAGTTGTTCCTATATCTTTTGAACAGTCAGTGACACCAATAAGGATGGGATCATTGTGACCCCCTCCCCCCCCCCCCCCCTATAATTTTTGCCTCCTATTTACTAGATTTCGAAAGGTACGTATTTGGTGTCTTTATCTAAAAACAACCTTTTTGGTACACCCCTTTTAGATTTAAAAAAAAACGCTTAACCCCCCCCCCCCCCCACACACACACACACACTTTTTTAAGGATTTGGTATCGGTACTACTGATTTTCGGAATACTAGCTTTTTATAAACTTATCAAGAGCTTGCAAAAATGACCATGGAAGGACAGTGCATTATTCACACTATAATTTTTGACTATTTGAAACTCAAATTGCAACTTTTATATATCACACTGCTAAGCAACTACAAAAAGGTTTAAAGATTTTCATAGATATAAAAAATTGTTGGGACCACATTTCTAGCATTTGCTAGCAATGACTAGCACCACATTTTCTCTCTAGAAAAATTGTTTATTTTTAATATTGTTTATTGTTTCTATTGTTTATTGTTATTAAAAATTGCACCACAATTTTGCTTAGTAGTAGAATAAAAAAATATTTTTATCAACTTTAATAGCCAGTTATAGCACAAGTATATCAAACATTGATAAGGCACATCTATCAACTATTTTTCAAGCAACAAGGGTAGGCTATAAGCAAAAAAAAAACACAATAATCCCAAGAATAACACAAAAAATGACCCCAACATAAAAGTGTATCAAGACAAAGAGTAAAAAGGAAAAAAAGCTAACTTTTGTTAATAGAGTTGCCAAATTGTCGTGAAAAATTATGTATCTGTAATTATTATTACTTCCAAAAGCAAATTTTTTGGTCCTTCAGAGATTAAATTTGATGCCTATAAGCTACAATTCTGAGAACCTTCTCAAAACTCTATTTAAATAACAATTATTTTCGGGATAAATTTGTTTGCATCTAAGAAATAAAATTGGAAATTTGTTGAAAATGTCTGAGAGAAAAATCTTGGGGGGGGGGGGCAATCTGATTGTAATTCTTCAGAGAGTATAGAATAAATTCACTGAGATACCTAACCTAACTCATCAGCTAGAGTTTTACTACTATTAATAAAAAAAACTTTTTCAAAAAAATAAGTTTTTCAAAGAAAAGTAAAGAACTCCATTAAACACAAAAATGAGCAAAAATAAAATCAGATAAACTACCAAGCATGAAACTACCACAAATCAGAATCGATAAATGAATGAAACCCAAAACGAACAGAAATTGCAATAAGTAACCGAGTCAAACTGAAAACGAGCAGAAATTAACATAAATTGGGCTCAAAACCCCTATGCCTTCCCAAGGCCAGAACATAATTTGCACTCTACTGAAAAAAATATGAACGTTTTTACTTTTGTAACTTTAATAAATCAAATAATATTAATATTTTGATAACTAAATATCAGTATATGTATATTAAACTGACAATGCACATTCAAATTGTATTTTTTCAGTAAAGTACAAATTATGTTCTGGCCTTGGGGAGGCATAGGGGTTTTTGAGCCCAAATTATTGTAATTTCTGCTCGTTTTCAGTTTGACTCGGTTATCTATTGTAATTTAACACAAACATACACCCTTTTTAAAAATCTGGACACAAATAGTATGTTTAATTTAGTTTCATGCCTCCTCTAGTTGACCTGAAATGGAAAACTTGATACAATTCGCAAAAAAAAAATCTGTTTACTTTCTTTGAAAGCTTGGATGCACTTACGCTATTTTGATTTGGTTAAGTTTTTTAAGAGCAGAAGTAGCCCCGAAAGTTTGAACATAATACCCTCAGTCGTTCTTGGGATGCTACTGAGATGCCTTATTGGGAATTAGCATTAAACACAGTGTATTTTGGTTTAATCTTAAGGCAACATAAAGTTTAAGGGCGTGGGAGGGGGATTAGTTTTCCTCCAATCACTTTCGACTATTAAAAATGACATTAGCCATTCCTATTTTCAATCGATTGAGCCCTTTTCGAAGTTCCAATGACAATTCCTTCGATTCGAAGTGCCCTGGTCTAAACAACAACAACAACAAAAAAGAATACATTATACCCACATCGATCTTTACTATAATTAAATAAAAAAAAACAAGTTTTTTTAAACTGAAAGTAAGGAGCGACATTAAAACTTAAAACGAACAGAAATTATTCTGTATATGAAAGGGGCTGTCCCCTCCTCAACGCCTCGCTCTTTACGCTAAAGTTTTTTATTGTTTTAAAAAATAAAGTTGTGAGACAGAGTCAAACTTTAGCGTAAAGAGCGAGGCGTTGAGGAGGGGACAGCCCCTTTCATATACAGAATAATTTCTGTTCGTTTTAAGTTTTAATGTCGCTCCTTACTTTCAGTTTAAAAAAACTTGTTTTTTTTTTTATTTAATTTCTGATCATTTTTTAGTTAATGCAGCTTTTATTTGCATAAAAATTTTAATTTTCTTTTGCTAAATGGATGTCTTTACAAATTAACTTACGTAACTAACTTCTATATTCGTATATTTTTCTTCTGGCAAAAAATACAAAGTTGCAGATTTTTGCAGATATGAGCTTGAAACCTATGTAATAGGGTTTTCTGATACGTGAATCTGACGGTGTGATTTTCATTAAAATCTTTAACTTGTAGGGGATGTTTCCCCCCTCTTTAAAAAATCGAGTAAATTTTCTCAGGCTCGTAGCCTTTGATGAGTATACTAAACTAATAAAATTTATATATTTTAGGATCAGCATTAAACACATTCTTTTGATACATTTATTGACATCAAAATTTCGTTTTTAAAAGTTTCGATTACTATTGAGCCGTATCGCTTGTTTTTTATTGTTATTTTTTTTTATTACGTATATGTTATTACTTATATGAAGGGGTTCTCCCCTTAGTCAATACCACGCTCTTTACGTTAAAAGTTAAAAAAAAATTTGATTCACAAACCCCTGAATCACAAAGGCCGTTTAATTAGAATAGATAGCTCTTTTGAAAGCACTAAAAAAAACTGTAGCGTAAAGAGCGAGGTATTGACTTGGGGGAGAACCCCCTCTCATACGTTATAATTTCTGTTCGTTTTTAAGTTCTAATATTCCTTCTTACATTTCAGTTGAAAAAAAACTTGTTTTTTTTATTTAATTTCTGATCGTTTCTTAAATAATGCTTGGAAATCCGGCGCCCCCCTTCATAGAAATGTCCCTTACCCCAAAGAAACATCCTCCACGGAAATATTCTCCAGAGTACCCCCTCCTCTAGCCCCCCCCCCGCTCCAGAAAAAATCCTTCCTGAAAATGGTTGTATACTTCCCAATAACCAATAAATAATGCTGGCAAGTCCGGCGCCCCCTTCATGGCAATTTCCCTTCCCCCATGAAAACTTCCTTCATGGAAAGATCCTTCCATATAGCCCCCGACCCTCTCCTTCCCCCCACCTACCAGAAAAAAAATCTCCTCTGAAAAAGTCTGTATACTTCCCAATAACTAATACTATATGTTAACATTGAGTAAAGTTCATAAACTTTCAGCCCTCCCCTGGGGGACTTTGGGGGATCAAGTCATCCTAAAAGACATTTTTATCATATTTTCGACCATGCTGAACAAAATGGCTATCTCAAAATTTTGATCGGGAGACTTTGGGAAAAAAATGAGCGTGGGAGGGGCCTAGTTGCCCTCCATTTTTTTTGGTCACTTAAAAAGGGCACTAGAACTTTTAATTTCCGTTCCAATGAGCCCTCCCACGATATTCTAGGACCACTGGGTCGATACGATCACCCCTGGGGAAAAAAAAAAAAAAAACAAACAAACAAAAAACAAATAAACACGCATCCGTGATCTTTCTTCTGGCAAAAAATGGAAAATTCCACATTTTTGTAGATGGGAGCTTGAAACCTCTAAAGTAGGGTTCTCTGATACGCTGAATATGATGGTGTGATTTTCATTAAGGTTCTATAACTTTTAGGGGGTCTTTCCCCTTTTTTTCGAAAATCAGCCAAATTTTCTCAGGCACGTAACTTTTGATGGGTAGCACTAAAACTTGATGAAAGTTATATATTTGAAATCAGCATTGAAATCTGATTCTTTTGATATATCTATTGGTATCAAAAACCCGTTTTCTAGAGTTTCGGTTACCATTGAGCCGGGTCGCTCCTTACTTACAGTTCGTTACCACGAACTGTTTGAAAATGTCAAGCCTTCCAATCACTTTTGACTGTTAAAAAGGGTACTAGGCCTTTAGATTTCTCATCGAATGAGCCCTTTTTAAGTTTCTACGACAATGCTTTCTATAAACACCTTATATGCCCCCAGGGTACAAATTCCAACCCTTACCCTAAGGGCTTTGAGGGTGGTTGTCATCCTCTAAGACCTAATTTCCAGAACTTTCAACTAAGTTAAACAAAATAGCTATCTCAAAATTTTGATGGATGTGTCTGGGAAAATGCTTGGCGTGAGAGGAGCGTTAGTCGCTCTCCAATCACTTTCAACTATTAAAAAAGGCACTAGCCCTTCCAATTTTCAATCAAATAAGCCCTTTTGAAGTTTCTACGACAACGCTTTCAATAAAAGCCCTATATGCCTCCAGGGCATAACTTACAAACCTTGCCCTGAGGGCTGGGGGGGGGGTGTCATCCTCAAAGACCTAATTTACAGAACTTTCTGCAACGTTGAACAAAATGGCTATCTAAAAATTTTGATTGGATGTGTTTGGGGGAATGGTGGGTGTGAGATGGGGTTTAGTTACCCTCCAATCAAAATCAACTATTTAAAAGGGCACTAGCCCTCTCAATTTCTAATTGAATGAGCCCCTTTTGAAGTTTTGAAGACAACTCTATCTTTTAAAAACCTTATATGCCCCCATGGCATAACTTACAACCTTTGCCAGGGGGCTCTGGGGGGTTTATCATCCTTAAAAACATAATTTTCAGAACTTTCAACTACGTTGAACAGAATGGCTCTAAACTTTGATTGAATGTGTTTGAGGAAATGGCGAGCGTGAGAGGGGGGGGGGGGGTAATTACTCTCCAATCACTATCGACCATTAAAAAGGGCAATTTCAATTTCCAATTAAATGAGCCCTTTTTGAAATTTTTACAACAACTATCAATATAAACCTTATATGCCCCCAGAATAACTTTAGAACCCTTGCACTGAGGGCTCTGATGGGGTTATCATCCTAAAAGACCTAATTTCCAGAACTTTCGACTACGTTGAACAAAATAGATATCTCAAAATTTTGATTGGATGTAATTGGGGAAATGTTGGGCATTAGAGGGGGGTCAGTTGCCCTTCAATCACTTTCGACTATTAAAAGGGCACTAGCCCTTTCAATTTCCAATTGAATGAGCCTTTTTTGAAATTTCTACAACATCGCTTTCTATAAAAACCTTATATGCCCCTATGCCCCATCGCTAACTTACAACCCTTGCCCTGAGGGATGTTGGGGGGGGGGGGTTGTCATCCTCAAAGACCTAATTTCCAGAACTTTCAACTACGTTGAACAAAATCTTAAATTTTTGATTGGATGTGTTTGGGGAAAAGGTGGGCGTGAGAGGGGAGTTAGTTGCCCTCCAATAACTTTCGACTATTAAAAAGGGCACTAGACCTTTGAATTCCAATCGAATGAGTCCTTTTTCAAGTTTCTACGACAAAGATTTCAATAAAAACTGATATGCCCCCAAGGCATAACTTATAACCCTTGCCCTGAAGACTGTGGGGAGAGTGTCCTGCTCAAAGGTATAATTTCCTGAACTTTAAACTGCGTGGAACAAAAAGGCTATCTCAAAATTTTGGATAAGTTTGAGGAAATGGTGGGTGTGGAAAGGGTGTTAGTTATCTTCCAGTTACTTTCGACAATTAAAAAGGGCACTAGCTATTTCAATTTCCAATCAATTGATCCCTTTTGAAGTTTCTCCGACGACCCGTTCTATGAAAAACCTTATATGCCCCCAGGGCATAAACTTACAACTCTTGCCCTGAGTACTGTGGGGGGTTGTCATCCTCAAAGACCTAATTTCGAGAACTTTAAACTACGTTGAACAAAATGGCTATCTCAACATTTTGATTGGATGTGTTTGGGGAAAATGTGGGCGAGAGATGGGGGGGGGGGTTAGTTGCCCTCCAATCACTTTCGACTATTAAAAAGGGCACTAGCCCTTTAAATTTCCAATCGAATGAGCCTTTTTTGAAGTTTCTACGACAACGCTTTCTATAAAACCATATATGGTTTTAAAAACCACATAAACCATAAAAGGTGGGCTTGAGAGGGGGGTTATTTGTCCTCAAATCACTTTTGAATATTGAAAAGGAACTAGCCCTTTGAATTTCAAATCGAATGAGCCCTTTTTCAAGTTTTTACGACAAAGATTTCAATAAAAACCTTATATTCCCCCAGGGCATAACTTATAGCCCTTGCTCTGAAGACAGTGGGGCGGAGTGTCCTGCTCAAAGGTATAATTTCCTGAACTTTGAACTGCGTGGGGACAAACTGGCTATCTCAAAATTTTTATTGGATCGCGTTTGGGGAAATGGTAGGCGTGGAAGGGGTGTTAGTTGCATTCCAATCACTTTCGACTATTTAAAAAGGGCACTAGCCATTTCAATTTCCATTCGAATGAGCCCAATTTGAAGTTTCTACGACAGTGCGTTCTATAAAAACCTTATAAACCCCCAGGACACAACTTACAACCCTTTGTCCTGAGGGCTGTGGGGGGGGGGTGTCATTCTCAAAGACCTAATTTCCAGAACTTAAAACTACGTTGAATAAAATGGCTGTATCAAAATTTTGATTGGATGTGTTTTGGGAAAACGTGGGCGTGAGAGGGGGGTTAGTTGGCCTCCAATCACTTTTGACTTATAAAAAGGGCACTAGTCCCTTGAATTTCCAATCGAATGAGCCTTTTTTGAAGTTTTTACGACAACACCTTCTATAAAAAATCGTATATGCCCCTAGGGCATAACTTAGAACACTTGCCCTGAGGGCTGTTGGGGAGTGTTCTCCTCAAAAACATCATTTCTATATGGAAATCAACTACGCTGAACAAAATGGCTATCTCAAAATTTTGAATGGATGTGTTTCAGAAAATGGTGGGCGTGGAAGGAGTGTTAGTCGCCTTCCAATCACTTTCGACTATTAAAAAGGGCACAAGCCACTCCAATTTCCAATTTAATGAGCCCTTTTCGAAGTTTCTACGACAATTTCTTCGACGCGAAGTGCCCTGCTCTAAAGGAAAGAAATAATAAATAATAAATTGTGCCAACATCGTTCTCACATGCCCCCAGGGCATAATTTAAAACCCTTTCCCGGAGGGTTGTGGGGGAGTTTCCTCCTCAAAAATATATTTTCTATCTGGAAATCAACTACGCTGAACAAAATGGCTATCTCAAAATTTTGATTGGGTGTGTTTGGGGGAATGAGGGCGTGGGGGGGCCTAGTTGCCGTCCATTCCGTTTCGACTATTAAAAAAGGTACTAGCTGTTCCAATTTCCAATCAAATAAGCCCTTTTCCAAGTTTCTACGACAACTCCTTTGATACGAAGTACCCTGGTACGGAAGCCAAAAAAAAGTAAATAATACATTATGCCAACATCGTTCTTTACTTAGGCAGCACTATTGCACTGCCTATGATTATGCTACTTATACATTGTACTACCATTGTACTACTAATGTACTACTGCTATTAGAGGTGTTGCATGACTACTATTAATGCTACGAAAGACCCGACGCAGCACCAGGCCAACCCAGCCAAACACGCTTCTCCTGCATCTCAATCTGTTCAAAACTTATATACATATATCTTTAAATCCTCTCTTCCAACCCTATTGAAAGACGACTTGCTTTTCATTTGGCCTTAGACAGCTGGCCAAAGAGGACGATCTTCGGCAGAATGTGATTCTTTATCTGTGGAACGTGTCCAAACCATCTCAAACTTTCTCTCATTATAGCCCTAGAAAGTGGGATAGAACGAGATTCTTTCGTATAGGTTACTGAATCAAATCCATGAGCCATTCTTCTGGAAAACATCTAACTAATCCTTCCCCGTCTTTCGAAGCGCCCATGTTTCTTCACCAAAGTTGACCCCTGTCATCATTGTAGCTTTGGAGACTTATCTTCTTATTATTCCAAACATTTATCAACTCTGAAAATAAACCCTGGGTTTCGGCTATTCTAAATTTAACAATTTATTACATCTGTTATGTTTACTAGTAATATTACCCAGGTATGGAAAGCTATCCACTTGATAGATCTTTTCGTTACCCAATATTACCTCTTTATCTTCATTTATTCTCAGTCTAAGCGATTTAGTATTTTCAGCAATAATTTTCAAACCCATTCTTGCGCCTTGAGCTCTCAAAACCTCCGAAAAATTGTTCATTATGCTAAAAATTGCACTTAGGATGCTCAAAATCATCAGCATAATCTCATTTGCATATTAACTTTAGGGTACATAATTTGCTTTAGGGGAAATACCATCAAAATGATCCATGTAAATGTGGATGGAACCGAACCCTGCCTAACTTCTGATTCAGAAATAATGTAGACTACTTCTTTAAAAAGCTATTAACGTAAAATACTTTTTTAAGTTAAGATTATTAGATAATTATCAGTTTTTCTTTCTTTTGCTGCAACTACAGGCTGGGATTCCCCCTTTTCTCAGTTCATCTGAACTAAAAACTTTTTCGCATACTAACCAATGGACTGCGTTGCTCAGGTACCGATCTCCTGATTCAATGCCTTGGCTGGGAGTGCGATGCGTGGATAGGGGGATGGGGGGGATTTGAACTAACCATGATAATTATTAAGAACCATAATTATTAATAGTTGTAAAAAATAGTTTTTTTAAATTAATAGTTGTAAAAGGCCATATTTTAACGGATAAAAAGGCCAGCAGTGAATAATTACTGGGTAGGTAAGCAAGTGAAAACTCTCATTATCGTAGACTAAAAATAACATTCATTTAAAATTGACGGCTCTTCCAAAATTTTTCTTGAATTTATGCAAAAAATTGGCCTCTATGTACAAAAGACGAGCTTTGGAAGGATCCCAATTCAAAATACAAATTTACAACTTTTATTTGCCTATTTTCGGACAACAATTACGGTATATAATTCACCTGCTATAGCTATATTGACTATTTATTCCCATCACACTACTTTAAATTTGTGCGTATGTACATGCCTAGGCTCGAAACGTTAGGGCCTTCAAAAATTTGACTATTGGTTTTCGTATATTTTTATCACTTACAAACTTTTCTTGAGCAAACACCTTGCCTGCTTGGCAAGCAAGCCAGCAATGCTTGCTTTTACATTTACATAGAATTTGGATATTAAGCCCTAACAGTCGAATGGAATTGCTAAGGCTTTACTACTTTCAAACGAGGTTGAAAGGAGGTCCTCCTGTGGGCCATTTACGGCCCTTTAAATTTGCATTGTGTTTTTTTTAGGATTTTAATTTAGGTTACTACTGCTACTGCTACTACTACTACTACTACTAGTAGTAGTACTAACAACTCACCGCAGCCCCAAGCCGCGCTACGTTGGCCTAGAAATGGAAAGTTATTAGCGCCTTTGGAATGAACTTTTTATGTTAATCAGTCTTCTCAAAATGGAATATCATCAGTATAAACTTCTCCTTTCAAACTATTTTGAAAGAAGAACATCTTTTTTTTATTCACATTCCGAACAGGGTCTGGAAGAACAAAACGGGTATTCGTTCTTTGAGACGTCGGTATGGATATTCGTATTGTAATCAAATTGGTATAAAGGGTTTGCTAGGCTATTTACCAAGCCATAGGTAGGCTACATAGGAAATTAAACAGAATAGTTCAGGATTCTACCTTGGGGAATACTAGCCCTTACCAATTCGAAAAAGTGTAACGAAACTGCCTAGACTAAAAACAACGCTTTAGACAACTTTAAATTTGTACTAAACATCAAGTTTGGTTGATTTTCTTCAGATTTGTATTGTCACGCTTTATTTTCACTTTTTTCTTATTTCTCTTCTTATATACTTTTTTCTCTCATTATGCTTATCTTCTCCGTGTATTTTTGTGCTAGGTATTAGTGCTAAAGATGTTCAATAGTAAAGAAACAAATTTATCTGTGTCAGACTGTCCCTAAACAAAGTCATAGCTAGGATCCCCTTCTCCTATTGGAAATTTTCATGAAACAAAGGGCCTGAAGATTAAAGTCCCGTCACCTGGTTGCGGGGGAATTTCAGGCCTGAGTGAGAGGAGGGGAATATCACTTGTGTAACAATTCGGTCGTATAATGATCAAATAGCAAGTATAAGTGACCTATAGCAAGCAAAGAATCATTGAAATAGCTGATAGTTTGGCAGTTTGGAGGAATTTAAATAATAATTAAAGTAAAGATTTAATAAAAGATTTGAGGTAATAGTTAAATAATTATTTATTAAACAAAATTAAGTATTTAAATAATTAAAGATTTATTTCTTGTGTTTTTCTTGGATGACATATCCTCTTTCTTCTCTGTATTGGGATATAGAGGCACAAAAAGAAATGTGGTTGTGTCGGCAAAAATTTTAAATCATCTCGACCATAGTCAGAACCAATTTTGGGTGAGACTTCCCCCGTTGCTCTTGAATACAGGTATAATTTAGAAATTTAATAGAAATTTAAAGAAAACTAATGCAAGATAACAGAAAATAAAAATGAATAGCATATAAAAGAAATAATTATATATAACGATGCAGAAAACAGATGGAAGAGAAAAGTAAGAGACATGATAAAACAACAATTTCAATTAAAGATCACTGACAAATCTATCTGGCTGTCAACTATAAGGGTTCTTTAAATATCTCTTACCCTCTTTAGACCTATGATTAGTATCATATTTAAATCACGTTTAAGTGGTAGCAATTTAATTCATATTTAAAGCTATAATAAATTATGCTCATTAAAAATTCACTGGACATAAAAATTCAAGAAGCAACAAGAGAGAGAGAGAGATGTTTTCCAACAAGTAGCCCAAAGTTGTTCTTGAGTTTTCCTCTATCCAAAACTTTCATGATCCCAAGACAAATGTGAGTCAACAGTCTGTATATTTGAGGGACTGGAACTTTGTTGACACGAAGGAAACACTTTATACATGAACTGTCCCCGTTAAGAGATAAGTTAAGTCAAAGTATTGTGAGTGCTAGAGGGATTTCTATTATAGAATATTACTAGGGTTTAGTTTAGTGACATTCTCTTAGAAGGTTTGATTAAGACACGGACGCTACAATTGTTTTTTAGTAAGCGGGCAAATGTCATGGGAAAAAGAGATAATTTGTCAAAACTGCAAAAAAAAGCACAGACAGGAAAATTTCAGGAATTACAAGAAATTTTGAAACATCAAATCATTTTTTGTGGCAGGGTGAAGGGCATCCCTCTCATTTATACCTACGTAACGTAATATAAGTTTGACACGTTTATCTTTTGAAATTCCGTCTCTATTCCTTAGAACTGGATGTATTAGACATGCTACGATTTGTTTGCATTATTTTTCTTATGTACAGTTAAGTTCCAAAAAGCTGTATTTTTAAGGAGTTTCCTAAGATTTGAATAAAAGAAATGCAACTATATATTCAAGCCATTACAAATCAATTAGCTAACAAACACGCAATATTTCTTATTACTTTTATGTCAACATTTCAATACATCCAAAACATATTCTATATGTGCTATATTAAATGTCTCCGACATTTAATGTCTCAGACGCTTCTGCAACAATACCTCTCAAACAAATCTGTGATCTTAGACGGATACAGCCGGGAAAATCAGCTTAAGACAATTATTTACACGTTTTGCAAAAACATAGAATTATTGTCTCAATAAATATAAGATAACATAAAAAAAAATATGTAGGCCTATAGGGTGTATATGGTACAAATATGTATATGGTGCAAAAATACAGAATTTTGCGTGAATAAATACCAGATAATATAGAAAATGTGTAGTATTGTGTAGGGGCGTCGTTTGGCGGGCAGGGGCGGGGCAGTTGCCCCCCCCCCCAGCCCTATAATGTAGAGAAAATATGATATATTCCATGCCCTTTCACTATCTAGATATGGACCCCTCTTGCCCCCTCCAATAAAAAATGCTGGAGATTCACCCCTGGTAGTGTGCAAGCAGGTAAGAGGCCACCAGGAATCTAACAGGAATAGTGGGAAATAATAAGGTGATAGAAGAGCAGACCAAAATAACCAGTTTTGCCTCCTTCAAATAGCTGTAAATAGACATTTTCTGGAGCATGGAGAAAAAGACGCAAGGAGCTCACGAAAAAACAAGCTCTATGCAATCCATTATAAAGTAATGTCCCTGTGTCTTCTAAACTGTTGGCATTGATGCAGTAGTTTGACAAGATAATCATACTAAGCCCTTTTGGCCTGATTTGAGTCATCTGTGGGGTAAAAACTACTTTATCTATTATGACAAGTATATTCAACATATTGCATCTTTAATCATACCGGGTAAGATTCCTTGGATGATTCCTGTTTGAATAAACTGCAACATGCCAGCCCTTTTGATAAAAGAGCTCATATTGGGAAGGGTTTTTAGAGAAAACAGGCCCAATTTGGATCCTTAACCAAATATCTTTAATATATTTTTAAGGTTCAAAAAAGGTGGGGCTCTTTCTGGAACCCAACTATCCATTACGCTTCCGAAGCTTAGAATTAACTCGTTTTAGAGTATTTTGCTAGTTTTTTTTTTTTTTCGTCGAATAGCGATCTATTTTGTGTTTAATCCCAAATTAGCTTGTTCTTCCACTGTATCATCAAAATAATGCAGTATAGACTTAGGTGGTTTTGACAACCAGTAAGAAATGCTTTATTTTATGCAAGTCAGTCTGCAGCATTGACTTAGATCGAATATGCACCAAGTCCCAAAACTGTCAGAACTTAGCTCATTTTTTTACCGAATTGAGACTCTTCTAATTTTCTACAAATCAATCAGTACATAGCTGATTTTGCAGTAAGTCAATGGGTAGCTTTGACTTGTATCGTATTTGTACCGAGTCAGAATTCAGTTCCTTTGTGAGGCAGAGTCAGGACATAGCTCACTTATGCACAGAGTAAGGAATTAACTCTTTTTAGCACAAAGTTGGTTCTCAGCTCATTTTTTGCAAGTGAATTAGGAACTGCAACTGTTCATTTTGCACCGAGTTAGTTGGCAGCTAAGACTTATATTCTATTTACATCAAGTCAGGATGTAGCTCCTATTTTTAAGAATCAGGACTTCGCTAATTTTGCACTGATTCAGGAACTAATTATTTTTTCACACCAAGCTGGAAATCGCGTTCTGTTTTGCAATTAAATAAGGAGTTGGCTCATTTTACACTGAGTCAGCACACAGCTTTGACTTGTATCATTTTTTACCTGATTCAGGAGTAAAAACTTAGCCTTATTTAGAAGCATATCACCAAGATTCAGAAGCCCTTGGCTTGGGCTTTGTTTTAGGACCTAGCTCGTTTTTTTTTATCGTATCGAGATATGGCTCGTTTATGCATATAGAACCAGTTGGCTTGTTTTGGCACCGTCTCAGCCCGCAGCTTTGCACTTAGGTTGTTCTTGACCTGATTCAGAACTTACTTTGCACTGCGTCGCAAAAATTTTTTCTGTTCGGACTAAGCTTATTTTGGCTTATATTGACAATTCTTCCGTGAGCTTGATTTAAACACAGCACGACATGCCGACCTTTCTGTGAACAATGGACCAATTCTATAATTTGGCACTCTTCCCTTTGCAACTTCATGGGCTATATACCTCTGGAGATTTATCTTTTGGACTTATCAATCATAGTGATAGTTAATCATATCTGACAATTTTTAGTCGATACCATTTGGGGTTAAAGGTGTGCTCGGGGACAAAAAAGAGCTTAAGAAGAGTTATGCTCTAATTACCGGTACTTTCGTCTCCAATGAAGGGTGCTAGATCTTTCAATTTCTGACCGAATGATCTCCCTCCTAAGCTCCTTTGAACACCCGTTCTATTCGGCGTGACAGGGAGAAAACATGAGATTTAAGCCACCCTTTCCGCCCACAAAACAGAATTCTGTGAACGTGCCTGGTAAATATTCATTTTCAAAGAAACCATGGTCAAGATATTTCTTGATTGCTCTTCTTTTTTCTAGAAAGAGATAAAGCAAGCACGCAATGTCCTCAGGGGATTGAAACTTTGTTGGCTGGAAAGAAAGACTTTGGAAAGAAATGTCCATGTCAAGAGGCGACGAGGTCATGCCTAATATTGCCAAGGAACTTTTAAAGAAAAAAAGTACATAACCATAGTATGATAAACTCTTCCAGAATAGGTACTGCTTTTTCAAACGATAAGAGAGATAAATTTATTAGGTCTTTCTGTAAGTGAACGATGTTTCTACAAGAAGCACGTCAGGAGACAAGTCAGGGTCAAGCTTTATAACACTGAACAGTTTTCAGTTGTAAATAAGGGAAGACACAAGTATTCTCTCGACACAAAAGCGTCAAACATGTTAGAAATTAATGTTCATCTTTTTTCCACGTTTTACGCTATTAAAGTTCCTTCTAACAAATCCAATCATAACATGTGCACGTGTATGTGTATTCCTTTTTGTTAGAGGTGATTGTATTGCACCATTGGTTAGAAATTATCGGCAGAGGTCTCATCAGAACAAAAATTCTAAGCTCTAATGCCCTTTTCAAGTTGCAAAAGATATGTTACACAGAAGAGTAAATTTCTGTCGTTTTGTGTAGCGTCACAAATATCTTGCCCCAATTAGGCACAAAACACCATCAAGCAAATACTGAGACAGTCAAGAGGTTTAGGATTACCATAAGTTTATATTTGTAGCCATGGGTGCCCATAAGGGGGCAGACTGAATGATGTTGTCTTATTTTATATTTTGTTACTGAGATTTCTATTATATAGCATTAAAAGTGCCAATTAGACCAGGTTTGCCCCCCCCCTGGAATTCAGCTTATGGGTGCCAATGTTTGTAGCTTCCCAGTTTTCAATCGTTGCCACATAAAAAAGAATTGATTTCCCGTATTATGTGCCACAAGATGAAATTTAATTAAGGAAAAGTTTTGAGAAAGTCTTACGGCTTTGAAATAGCTAAGCAATATTTAAATTACATTCCAGTTTCAGAGGTCATGCCACCACGTTGTGGCAAATTCACCTCTCAGCATATATACAGTCTGTGCAAAATGAAGAGCTATTATAAAAGATGTAAATGCAGTATTACTAATGTTTATACGCTGTGTAAACCCAGTAATTGGAGAGGGGTCAGGGGCCTTTTTTCTACGGAGGAGTGTCACTTGAAATCAATAAAAATTTATTTTTACCGACAATTTTTTTTTTTAAATTGTAAGTTAGAACCCTCCAACTTACAAGTCCGATGTTGCCGATACGCCCTATTGACAACTTAGGTGTGCCAACTTAGGTGGATTTAGTTCAGCATCCCAACCAACTTTTCCTGAAAGGTTCAACTTAACATCCTTAGCCATTCCAGACACAATGGAGATGTAGTTTTTTTTTTTATAGCCTGGATACCCACAATGTTTATTGATTAGTTTAACCTGAAAGTTTTAACTTTAGTATCATTAGTCGTTTCTAAGATATTGCAGAAGAGCCTTTTTGACAACCTGGTACAGGTTAATTTATTGTCCAATTATATATACGTAAGATGCTAAGTACAGGCAACGTACGCAGGAATCTGTTTCGGGGGGGGCACCCAAATCCTTCAAATCCCTTATACTGTGAGAAGTGTCAGAAAATTATGGGAAAATAAAAAAAACATGAAGTTTCGGGGGCCGGGCCCGGAGGCCCCCTGCGTACGTCCCTGGCTAAGTATACCAATATCTCGCAGAGAAACAAGTTTGTTTTGCACAAATAAAACAACTAAAGTAATAAATAATAAAACCTTTAAATGATTAATCAAAATCAGACATCCCACCCGACGATAGTAAGAAAAAACATTTTTTTCAATCAGCAATGGGACAGCAAGAGGAAAATGAAGACCCAAGAATAAGACCCAAAAACAAAAAATAAACATTAACTTACAAATAATAATAAAGATATAAGTGCAATAACTAATAACTATCCAAAAAGAAGGAATTTACCTTATTTTTTTTTTTAATTCCTAACGACAAATCAAAATCGAAAGCAGACTCATATTGGTTCCTTCTTAGAGAAAAATGGGACCTCTCTGAAATTATCAATGGATTTCGTAGTTTGCGTGTATTGCGAGTTTAGATGCAAAGATGACAGCAATTGGGAACAGATCAAAAGAAAAGAAATAGCTAGGTAGTGTCAGGAGATTGTGCCTAACTTTGAATAATATTGAATGAAAAGTAACTGCCCGTTAAACAGGAAGAATATTCAATAAAGAATATAAACTCTTTGTGGAGGACTTACTTGGAAGAAAGCGTTTTAATGTACGTAGCGCCTTACCTTGTTCTCTTTGGAGTGGAATAAAATGGGATATGAAAGAACTAAAGAGAATGAACAAGAACAAAATAAATAGAAAGCATAGCTTCCAGAGGCAAAACGAATGGTGCGTAATACCTATGTTCGTACGGTGCGTAATACCTATGTTGCTTCCAAGCTTCGATTTTAGACTATTAATATGTGACTTCCAACTTAAATTAGAGTCAATCAGTATACCTAGGTAACAAAAAAATATCAACACGTGATATCTCTGTACTTAACAGAGAGGACTTAATCAGCTAAAGACCTGGAAGGGATCGTGATGTACGTGAATATACTATATATTTAGTTTGGGAAGTATTCAAAGCTAATCTATTTGCCGTAAATCATGCTACTAGTCTATCAAATGAAAGAGATAAATTATTGCTTACACTATCCTCATCAACTCCAGAAATAATACAAGCTGTGCCATCAGCGAATAGTACGGCCAGACCTAGGTCCATAATACAATTACTAATATCATTAACATAAATTAGAAATAACAAAGGGCCTAAAATTGAACCTTGCGAAATTGAACATTATTTTACTGATTTAAAGACAATCATTTAACATCTCCCCCGTCAATAAACTGAACTTTATATTTTAAATGTGACATTATTAACAAAGTAGCTTGACTCCGTGTGCCACAGTTTGATAATTTTTCATTGAAAATTATATGGCTTATAGTGTCAAACACTTTCCGTGTCTCCACAAACATAGTAGCTGAAATTTCATTCTTATCCAAGGCATCATGTATAAACTGGGTTACTGCCAAAATAGTATGTTCTGTGGAATGGCCTTTGCGAAACCCGAATTGGGACTTATTAAAAACAAAAAAAACTATTCTCTTGAAGGAAATTTCAATTCTTACTTACAAACAACATTCAATAATCTTTCCAAAGATAGATACAGGTCTATAGCTAGACAGGTCACTCAAATCCCCCCCCCGCTATGCAGTGCAATGACACGGATGGACTTCGTGCTATAAGGAGAGGCGCCATTCTTGAAAGAAAGATTAATTTTATGCACAAGAAAATTAACTAGGCCTATAGCCTACTAGGCCTAATCGATTTAAGTAAATTCGTAGAAGACCCGTCAGTTCCTTCTGATTGCCAATTTTTGAGTTGATAAGGTACCATCATCAATTCAGCAGATGACACTGGGGTAAGGAATATGGATCGGAGAGTAGAGGGGGTAAAAAACTTTGAAGTCAGCAGAATTTGGTGCTAAATTTCGGGATGTCTCTTCCGACGTCTTTTCACCTATTTTGGCGAAGTGAGTGTTGAGCATGTTAGCAACGTTAATTTCTCCTTTAACAGCTGTATTGCCATCCGGAGCCATCATCTCATCCGGAAGAGAATTCATAATTCCGACACAATCCTTTATTAATGACCACACCTTATTAGGAACATTGGAATATCATGGAATGTAGGAATATCATGGAATATTGAGAGGATATTCAACTAAAGCAATACAATTCGTGTCCGGGTTTTCGAAAAGAGCGTATCTGCAATAACTCAGGAACAGCAAGCGGTGTTATATTGAAACTTTCAGGGAGATTTTTAAGGGATAATGAGGTAAATCACAAGGCACTAGTTACATCTCGGTTACCAATAGGGTGTATCTGCAGTATATCAGAAACGACTAAGGGTATTAAGATGAAATTTTCATTAATGTTGACAAAGATAATGTACGAAATTAAAAGATGCTATTTCCATTCAGTTTATCAAAATCGTGTGTCTGAAATATCTCGGGAACGCCAAGGGTATGAAGTTGAGACTTTTAGGAATTGTGAGGGGGATACCGAACTAAGTTAAAAGACACTCTGTTCATCCATGTATTTAAAATGTGATGTCTGCAATATATCAGGAACGGCTACTGGTATTAAGAGTAAATTTTCACTGAATATTGACGAGGATAATGATTTAAATCAAAAGACATTATATACATCCAAATTGTCAAATGAATGAGTCTGCAACGTCTCGGGAAAGTCTAAGGGCGTAAAGTTGAGACTTTTGAGGAAGTTTGAAGGGATGTTTAACTAAATCAAAAGAAGTTATGTCCAAACTATGGCTGTTAAAAGACTCTATGAGCATTTTCTACGGAACAGCTAAATGTATAAGTTGAAAATGCCAGAATATGAACATTTTTGGGCCTATAAGTGCGCTTTTTTATTATTTTTTTTCCTATCTGCCTTCTTTTCAAGTTTATTTTTAATCAACAATTGAGATATCCGGGTATATAGTTGCTATGTTTGCACTTAGACATCCTTTTTACACTTTATTTTAAATTCAAGTAGATATCCAAACAGACCTCCACTCAAGAAGGAAAGGAAGAGAATTCAAGAATATAACACTTGCCCAAAGGACAATTCCTACTCTCTCCCCTCTATAGCATGAGAATATGAAATTTGTTGGCCTATATGTGCATTTTTTTTTTCATGTCTTTTGCCCCCATCCGCCTTTTTAGTCAAACAAAGAGATTTTCCTTGCTTCACTGGAATATAGACAAGTGTATAGAAATTGCTGTTATATTGTATATTATAGTGTGATTTAGAAGTAAGCATCGTTATTTCTGTTCAAATCACTAAATATTAAATATATTGTTTTTCTATACTAGCCTATAGTCTCGAGCGTCTATAGGCTACTAATTCAAAAGAGAAATTGCAGAAAACCTGCTTTGGAGATTCCTGACAACAGCTTACATTGTGAAAATTTGTGAAATTTCTGAAGTTGCAGCTGACTTTACCCCACGTTTAGTGCTAAAACTGGAACTTGACAAAATTCTAATAGGAAATTTAGTACGAATTTGGCCCATCTGGGCCTATGATAGCCACTTTTTGGACATAAATGCCATTTTTAAGTGGCAAATTATGTTTATATATTACATTATTTATAATATTATATATTTTATATTAATTTGCAAATTTGTTAGAGTTTTTACGTAGACCCACACACATGGGAAATATTCACATGTACGCTCCTGTCCTCATCTTTGAACTTGTTTCCCCTGGCTATCGAGGCTATCGGTGACCCCAAGGCTGTGTCAGGAAGATTAGGGTTTTTGAACCCCACCCCCCCCCCCCCAAAAAAAAAAAATGCTTGTCTAACTTGGAAAAACGTAACAAAATGAATATTGCCATTTAAAAAGTTTTCTTACCCCCCCACCCTCCCGAAAAAAATCCTTTCGTAAACCCTCACCCCCCCCCCTCCCAGCCAAAAAAAAATCCTGGATACATCCTTGGATGACCCCTTAAGCAGTTTTCAGTAAAAGTTTAAAAAAACATCTGTATTGTAAATTTTTACTAATTACCAACAAATTTTAAAGGAAACATTCTGATCTAAAACTCTGGCTACGGTCCTCTTTTGAAACGTTTATTTACAACCAGCTGAATCAACAATATGTTGTACTCCAATAAAAAACTATATCACTTTGTTTTTCTAATATGAATCAAAACGCTAGACATGTTTTTCTATTCTTCTCTTCAAGGTTATTGACTTTCATAAGCTAATTATTAGTAAATATTTTCGCTGTATTTCTGTGAGAAAATTAAGCCAATTTAACAGTTCAAATCGTTTAAGACCTTGTAACTTGAGACTGATCTGAATGAAAACTATATAAGTTAAAATAGCTTGAAGTCTTTATTTTTATCAGGCTAATGGAATGTTCAGATGCATGTGAAAACCGATGAGAAAAACCGATTGGTACGAGGGAAAAGGTGCTCAAACATTAGGTGCAATTTTTTCCTAAAAAGCACAGATAGCATGCACTTGTACGCTCCAAGTCTCTAAGCCAAATGTATTTCTTGCCAGGTGTTTTCCTCTTTCGTGTTAGCTTTATACAAAGCATTTCTTTTGTAAACTGATGGTTCTGGATAAGAGCCACAAGATCTCAAACTTTTGACAGTCGACGTGTGCTCCACTTCAAAAATGCTTGCTCATTTTTGCTCGACGACGCACGAAAAGCTACCGGTCCCACGGGGAAACTAACAAAAACTCCTAGCCCCAAAACCGATCTGTATAATGGGAAAAAAAAACTGACCAGTTTTTGAGCGTTTCCCCATGCATCTGATCGGTCTATAAAAACCAAAGCGTCTATAAAGACCAAAAAGTGGGAGCTTGCGGAAGTGAAGAAACATCATTAGTGCCATCTAGCATTTGCTAATTTTCACTCTAAACTGCTTTACACTTTTCTTTTTAGGTACTTTAAAATGAAGGGAAGGGTAAAGAAAGCAAAAGTCTATCCCCAACAGGCTAGGCCCACCAGATTAAACTGAACTAGCCTGCTTAGCCTACCAACATTTTCCCAAGCTAACCTAATCCTAATTTTGCTTACCGGATTTAAACTTTAAAAATTTTCAAATCCACCTTGCATAAGCTTAAAAAAACACCTTACCACGTAGCTTCAGGCTGTTTTGAATAACTGTAAAACAATTTTACACAGTTTAAAGCTATTAAACTTTCTGAAGCTAAAGGCAGAATGGATATAGATTTTTAAGTTGAAATTGTCAACTTCAGTAATGCAGCCTTTACACCGATATTGCAGAGACGAATAAATTTGGACGCCACTCATCCCTAGATTCATTTTTAAATTAAATATCACTGCTCAACACTCCCGCTTAGAAAAGAGGGCTTTATTTTCATTGGTTTGCTTTTTTAACGTGTTTATACACACCAATCATATTACTTCTCAACCGAATGTTCATAAGTTAAGCCAATCAGCCGTGCTTTTGTTACCCATTAATGCTATATCAAATCATAATTCAGTAAAAAGAACGTGAAACCTTATTGGTTCTTTTGTATGAAATCTTAATCCAATAAAAAAATCAAAGGTGGTTTGAGTTGTAATCTGTTTTACAAGTAAACTCTCACTCCTCTTTTTTGAATGTTTCACTAGATCGAACTTAGTATTTTTAACATAAAATTTTTCGAAATACTTATTAATAACATTATGCTAGTATTAACGTACATGCGCAACATGAACGAGTATGCTCTTAAATTTCTGTGCGTGGGCCCTTAAATCAAAAAGATAACAATATTTGTGTCAGGCTTGGCAAATTTATCTAAACTCAAAAAGAGAGGAAATGTACTATCTGGGTATAAATTTCAAACAGCTTAATCAGGCACGTAAGCGATTTTAGAGTTTTTTTTTTCTTATAAATCTGTTGAAGGTGCCAAGCGAGTGGTATTCTCGAGCTAAATTGGGAGGTGTATCATTAGTGGGTACCCTTAGAAGAAGGGTATATAGTTTCATTAGTTTAATATGTGGCACATCAAGAGATGACCTTAGACCACGCCTTCCACACGACGTGGCAAGAAGAAAAATAAATAAATGAGTTTGTAAATAACACATGAGAGGCATCGCTTTACTATGTCATCGCCTAAAATCATGGACACGGAATACAGTAGGATTATCTTTTTCAACTCAACTACAGCGTAGACACTGTAAATTTGTTCAAGTTTTCAGGCATATGGGTAACTAATAGTCTTAATTTCATTACAGGGTCAGCAAGACTTCCAATGAACCAGATTACAATTAGTGGATGGAGTAGAAATAACTCATCACGAAGGACTTTAACAACTTTGGCTCCAGAGAGTCGATACACCAGTCCATTGAGTATCCATAACCGGCGTTTGCGCAGTAATCATAATGAAAACGAAGGGGAAGAAATTGTAGAAATCCCCATGACAGAATTAGTAGAGAAAAAGGCTCCTTAGTCCGATTTTAACGGCTTTTTAGAAATTTAATAACTATATTTGGCTTTTATTATTCAAAGGGCGACATATGCCATTTCGGTCGAAAATAAGATATGTATTTGTCGTGGGTAAACTCAGCACAAGGAATAGAATGGTGGAGACAGGATGGTCCTATCTCGTATCGTTTCGAAGGTAAAAAAGAGACATGCTCTACTAAGTGGCGTATGTCTCTTTTTTATCAGGTCTTGTCACAATTCAGAATCACAGACGAGGATTACCTTATGGAGCTATAACATGAGGGACCTGGCATGTGTCTCCTTTTTTTGTCAATAAAAAGGAGACATGCGCCATAAAATGGAATAATTTTGAATTTGCTCGGAATACTTGAATTTAATTTGTACCAGTGAAAAGAAAATAAAAATTTGGTTTAGAATATGCTCCCTTTATCTCCGTTTGCCTCGCCCTTCAGAGCGACCGCAGTCGACAAACATTTTTTCCGTTTTTTGGCTCTCCTGAAAAGTTACAAAAATGGCGCATGTCGCCCTTTTAATTATCACAGCGAATATTCCAGTGTCATTTCATTGAAAGTGAACTACCTTACGCAAAATGAAAACGAAGGATATTAACCATAAACTAAACAGTTTCTCATTATTATCAACACATAAATAATATTTTTATTGACATTTTCTTGAAATTAGGTCCTCCATAACTAGTATTTAAAATCATAGTTAAAATCTTTAATTACAGTTAAAATTACACCTTGTAATTCATTAGTGATAATATGATTAATTTAATACCTTAGTGATTATATAATCTTATTGACTTAAAGTAATTAAATTTGAATTTATCATTAAAATAATATAGTTCATTTCTAATAAAAACAATAATGTAATTTAAAATAATTACAGCGTCATATTATACAATATTATAATATCATATTAATACAGTATATAACATAATCCAACATACTTTAATAATGGTAAAGTTTAATCATAATTAAAATAATTATAGTCAAAATCTTAAAATCATTGTTAAAAACCAAAACTTGTACTGAAAATCGTAAACTTGCACTAAACAATGGGGTTATGTACTAGCCTATAATCATTTTTATTTGTTAAGTTGAGTAAAACAAAGAGCTAAAGAATGCGGCATTGGACTTTACAGTCCCTACCGGCGGTGCTTATCTCTGTTTCTTGGCCCTTCAGTCAGGAATGCAATGGGGGGTTGGGAATATAGCTAGCTAGCGCCTATATCGCTTGCCAAGACATGTTCTACCGAAGCTATATATTTTTCCGGATTTCATCTTAGCTATATGTCCACGGTCCTCTTTGTGGTAGGGGAGGGGGCGCTAGCGAGTGCCAAAAGTAAGGATAAAGTGAATTTTGTTTGCAATAGCAATTTTGCACAAATGTAAGCTGCATTCTCTTGTTTCGATTTTCTGAGATTGGTCCAAAGAGGTCCTCAAGCGTAATTAGAAGATTTGACCTACAAGTTTATTTTATGTTTTAACACTCTTCCATCTCCATCCCCCGTAAGAAGCCCTGATCTTTCTTTACTTTTAAAGGTTTGAACCCCTGTTCAGCTACGCTCTAATTTTACTTTTAAACCTTCACTACCGATGAATAATTCCATAATATTGAACTATAATTCTCTTTATTTTTATATTTTTAATATAATTTCATTTGGTATTTTTAACTATAACTTGTATGTTATTTAGCAGGGCAGTTTGTGTTTTTTTAGATTGACTCAGATTAAAAATTTATGTTTATAAACATCGTGATCAAAATTATGCATACTAGACAAACAGCCCTTCCAAATTAATTTTGCCCCTTCCCCCAAACACAAGGTTATAATTATTGTTCCTTCCCGTCACCCAACGAAAAAAAAAAAATCTTTTCCTGATTGTTTCAACTACCATCTACTCTCTTTTGATAATAGGAAAGACATTGGACTCTGATTGTATTTCAGTAAGAAAGACAGGTCTTCCAAATAAAAGTAAAGAGCTACATCAAAACTCAAAACGAATAAATTCTCTCGTAATTAAATTCCCATCCCTTACGCTGAAGTTTGAATTTTTTCTATCAATGCTTCAAGAACCAAGAATAGACGAGTAATCTAAGAATAGACGAGTAATCTAATTGAAGGCCAATGTTATAAAAAGCCCATTTTTCACAATTTCTCGGGAATGGAGGGATTTATCTATCTGTATTTGCTTTAAACAAAAAAGCTTTTAGTTTAAGAGTTCTGAAAGGCAATAGGTGTAAAAGAAACTTACTTACTTACTTGTACTTGAGCCGGAATCAGACGTTTCCACCTTGCCAGGCATTAAGGGTCTTCGAGACCTTCTTTGACTATGTAGTGCTGTCTGCTGCCAGCTGTTTTGCAAGCGGGAGCCATTGAGTTCTCCATGTGTAACCCAGCTTTCTGAACCCCCAATAGATTCAAGGTCTCATTCAAACAAGTGTCACAAAAAAAAACCTGCAGGTGTAAGAAAAACCTGCAACCAAAATTCACTTACTATACTTACTTATGTTCCGGACGTCCTCGTTGGTCGTGTTGGGGCTATCTTCTTTACACGTTGACGGATCATTTTTCTGCAGGATATTCGGTCACCTGCCTGAATTAAAAGTTTATGGAGGTCGTTTCCAAAGCTGTATCATCATCCTTTCCTTGGTCAGCCGGGGTGGTGCCTAGACTTACATTTTTTGCACTCTAGAATGGTTTCAGTTAAGTAGTAGCTAAACGTTAGCATAAAGAGGGGGAGTTGAGGGAGCAACACCACTTCTCATATATAGAAACAAACTTTATTTATATAGGTTTTTGAATTTTGTTCTTCACTTTTATTAGAACAGCTCAGTTATTTACTTAATGCATTTTGATTTTTATTACAATACCTAGAGTTACCCTGAACATGAGGAGGGCTACTGCCGCCTCAAAAATTACCCTTTACAATAAAATTAATCTTTGCAGAACAATGCTTTGATAAAAAGAGATCATGTAGTACAGTTTCTTTTTGGAATAAAGCCAAATTTTCAAAATAACTGCTGTCTCCACGATCCGGGGAGTTTTGCCCCCTCAACACCCCTTCAACCTATGTCCATCCGTAAACTTCTCCCTTCCGCAGGTAGGTCAGGTGTTAAATTTGTAAGAATCTGAGTCGTCACTCACTTGATTCGATACATCTCTCATGAAAAGTTTGAAAATTCAAGGGAAAAACGCTGTTTTGAGACCTTATGTAATCCTCCTTTGTCACAAAAAGAACTGACTAAAAAACACTAATAGATTGTATAAAAACTGTGCGATACTCCATAGTTGTTAGAGTCATGGATAAATTGCTTCATTTTTTATGGACTGTGTTTATGTTATGCAATCGACAAAAACAAGCAAAAAAAAAAAACAAAGAAAAGAAAACAACTAAGAAACCAAGCAAGGGGAATTTTCAGCCTGTGAATATTTTTTACTGGCTGAAGATAATTTTTTTAAATTTAAGTTTCTTAATATTTTTGTTTTGCTTTATTTTCTTCATTTCTTTTGTTGGATTTCATATGTAGCCAGTGTGATGACGTATTTACGCTCAACCGTCAATAATAAACACTCCTACCTGACCATCATTCTCTGGGAAAAAAAAATATACAATCCGTTTGTAGATAATGGTAATGTGGTTCTCATACATGGAAACTTTTATAATTTTCAGCAAGACTGCAGTCCTTGGTGAGGGGGGAGGGGCTGAATCTCTTTTCTTTATATGTAAATTGTCATAAGCTAATAACTATTTAGCAGCCTAGAGTTTTGATGAGCAACTTTGAAATTTACATATTTAGAATCAATTTTCTGATAGATTCTATTGTTATATGTATTATGATCAGAACTTTTTTATGTTTTTGGCTTTTATTGACAAGGGTCGCTCTTTAATTACAGTTTTTTAAATGCAACTGTTTATCCATGACTCTCTTAAGCACGGGGAGGTTACCACACCCTCATTCAACCCCTGATTTTTGCATTTACGCTCAATGTCCGCATAAAAAGTGCTTTGAAAATGAAAATCATCTCTTCATAAGTGCTCCCTTCAAATATTTCCCAAGAGGGAGAGGGATCTTAAATACTAAGATTGAGTTTTAGGGTTATCATAATTCACAGTGTTCTAGGGGAGTTCTTCGGAAAAAAATAAGACCCACTCCCCTCCCCCTCCCCCTTTCCCCTCCCCCTATAAACCGAGATTCAACATGTACGAAAACCTTTAAAGCGATTATTTATAGAATCTGGAGTCTCATTTTTTTCAGAAAAGGATGGTTGCACATACACAAGGCCGTATCTAGAATTTTCATTGGGGAGGAGTTTTTTGCTCAGGAGGTTTACAAGAAGCCTTACAAAACACAAAAAAAGTCTGCTTGCATGTATTTTTATTACTTTTGTGCAAGTAAAAAATACTAGGTGAGGGGGTTGTCAAACTTGGCACCCCCCCTCGCTGGATACAGGCCTATGGATGTTTTTTGTGGGGAGAAGATTGATTGAATTGAGCCAGTAGTTACAGATAATTAAAAGAAGGTTCACTCAAATAGAAATTTTAAGATGTAATGCTCCATTAAGTCACAAAAAAGATTATAACGCAGAAAAGAGTCGAATTTCAGTATATTTTCCTGTAAAATAACAATTTTGGTCTTAACAGGGTGAAATGATATCGAGCATAAATTCAGGAAACAAGGGCATTTTACAGCCCCTCAGCCTTATAGCAAGAGCTTTAACTTAGCCCGTCGGCCTTACAGACCGCACTGACTTGTGGTATTTTTTTCTGTCAAAAAAAAAAAAAAAAAAAAAAAAAAAAAAATAAACAGTTTACAAAATGAAAAGTTATTATAGACCGTCATTCTAATATAACTAATGGTCATAGAGTATTGCATAGTCGTCTCCACTATTTTTAAGGTTTTGGTCAACTTATTCTCTAACGGGGTAGGGGTTGCCTAAGGTCTCCAAAAAAATCTGGCCAAGGTTTTCAAACTTTTTATGAAAGCTACTAGAGATGAATTGGTCGTCATAGGTTGGTATTCATAGCTAGAAAAGTACTGGAGAGCAAATACACTAAATTACTCTTTTTTCTAAGGGCATTGTTTTGCAAAAGTTTAACTTTAGCGTAAAAGTGGGGTTAGAGGGGACGGTGGTCTTCTTAAGGAATCTTACCACTGAAAACTGCCACAAATTAAGTTAATAAAACAAGTTTTTTAAAATGAAAGTAAAGAGCAACATTAAAATTTAAAATGAACAGAAATTATTCTGTATACGAGGGCGGCCATTCCCCTCCCTACCTCTCCACTTTTTGCGCAGATATTCTACATAATTATACTGAAAGTATTTACGGATGCAAGAACTGTATTTAATGGGTAATTTCAAGTCTTTTGCATACTGATTGCCTTTTAAAAATACCTATAATCAAAATTTGTTGCTTAAAATAAAATGCTCGATGATAAATTTTTCAATTTGAGCTTTTTCCTCCCGCTCAAATTGTCCTTGTTTTTGAGCATTTGTTCTCAAGCATTAGGAGCAGAAGTAAAGTTTTAGCGTAAGGAGCAAGGGGTTGAGGATGGGGGCAGTTCCATCTCTTATACTGACTATTTTTCTTTTGTTCTAAATCTTAGTGTAGCTCTTTACTTTCATTTGGGAAAAAATGGCTTTATTAAGTAAGAGTAAGTAAGGGAAGAACACAATCTCATATAAATATTTTGAGCGAAAACGGTTTAATTAAAACTGTCAATAAAACTTAATTAGCATTAACTCTAATTAATGCTGCTATTATTATTTTCACACAGGTTAAATATAATAAACGTCTATTTCATGGTAGTTTAGATTTTTTCACAATTCTTTTTTTATTTATTGTTTTTTCGTTTTCCTATAGCCAGTTCAGTTCTCCAATAACTGTGATTAATTATCCTGTGTTTAACAAATAACAGGGTAAATTCAGATGACTCCCCTGAGAACTTCCCAATCCTTCATAAATCAAGTAAAAAATACCATAACTAGCCCACAGTATTAACCTATAGGGATCCTATTAGCCTACTTATGAACCTATTTAGACTGTTACTTTGTTACATATAACTAGAAACTGATTCAGAATAATAATCTTCTTATGCCAAAACCAGCTCAAAAATTGTAATTGTGAGCAAAAATTGTGAGCAAATGTTGTAATTGTGAGCGAACTTGTGAGCAACTTTTGTTTATAATAATTCTTAATGTTTCTTTTTTGTGATATTAAATAGCTTCCTTTCAATAAATATTTACTTTCCCTTTCTTTTTATAGTTTAGCCCTTAGGTTGGTTTTGAGTACTTTTTGCTTTATTAACTTTGCAAAATCGTTGGATTCTTTTGAAATTTTCCTATTTTGTTCAGATCATTAGCATAATGAGCTGACCCAAAATCAGATATCTGATATCCATGTATCTGTTTCATATCTGTTTCAGTCAATTAAGAGCCTTTTTTTCTGCTGGAAAAGTCTAATTAACTAATATTTTGTCAGAGAGGATGATTCTTGATGTTATTCAGCAAGCCATCTCCCATAAAATCTTATTTAAATATTCTAGATAGTATAGGCCAATCATATTGAATAAGATTTTTTTTTAAGTTGCAGGTTCAAACATTCTTCAATCGCAAAACTGGAACAAGCTGAATAACAATGGTAGACACTTGGAAATATTTTTGGTAGAGTTAAATTAAAAATTTGATTTGACTATCCACAGAATGGTATCCATTAAATACTTATCCGTATAGAAAAAAGAAGCGTTAGAAATAGATGGTAGATTATTAAGTCCTGTATTGACGTTTGACCTCAGCTTGGTAATACAGGACCCAGATATAGAACCTAGCTGTAGCAGCCCACTGCAGGGCCCAGAATTTGATCCCGATGATGAGATTCCGTGAAAGCGTCTCCATACTGATCCAAATAAGAAGAAGAAAAGATAGTAGATTTGAAGAAGAAAAGATCATACTGTAATTTTAAGAAAAATTAAGGTTTTTAAATCACCCAAAACAGGAAAGACGTGTACTAACATAAGAAATGACAGATGTGCCGAACTATGTTTAAGTGTCGGCGGCAATCAAAAATTATCAAGATTTTTTTGTACATTTTTGTGATTCTTTACCTCGTTTTTTTTTTATTGCTGAGTAACGTTTGTCAACATCCTAAATTACTCAAAAAATTGCGAAATGTTATTGGAAGAACAGAGCTAAAAATTTGATTTGACTATCCACAGAACACTCCACCAAATTCTGTCAAGAAAAAAAAGTGTTAGAAATAGAAATTGAACATTTCCATTTTGAGAAAAGGCAAGGTTTTTAAATTCCAAAAGAACGGAAAATACTCGTAGTCTACTTGTGAAAAATGGCAGACGTGTCAAACGGTATTAATGTGTGGTCGGCAAAAAAAAAACGTCCAAGTACTTTTTTTTAATTTTTTGTGTATTTTTTCACCTCGCTTTTTGGTGCTGAATAATTTTCTTCAACATTAAAAATTACTCAGATATTTCGAAATATTTTTGCTAGAGTCAAATTAATATTTGGTTTGACTATCCACAGAATAGTGGATAGTAGATCCACTTAGTAGTATCCCCCCCCTCCAAAAAAGGCTAATTAATTTTTTTCAACGTGATTCAAAAATATATACTATTTCTTTTGCAATTTTTTACCATTTTCCTTTTTTATTTGAAAATGTAAATAATCCTTTCTTCGAACTTCAATGCGCAAGCTGACTGATAATCTAGGAGACATGGAAGTCAGGTTCTGGCACCAGAGGCGTTCCTAGGGTTGAATGTGCCTGGGAAAAAACTAACTAAAGATGCCCTCCCGATTCAATTATAAGGAAAAAAACCGAATCGAATGAAAAATTTAATCTAAGTGGGCAGCCCCCAGCCAGG
This sequence comes from Artemia sinica, assembly GCA_027921565.1. Lineage (NCBI taxonomy): Eukaryota > Metazoa > Arthropoda > Branchiopoda > Anostraca > Artemiidae > Artemia > Artemia sinica. Next base: position 49,963,696 of record CM051270.1, read on the forward strand.
GCACCCACCAGCCATGGCTTCTGGGGCAGCTGGCCTGGTTGCCCCTCCCTCTCTTTGAATGACTCTGTTTGGCACTTGGTGGACATTTTCAGCAATCAGCAAGTCAGCAATAACGGTATATTATGAATCTCCATAAGACTAAATCTCCTTCCACGCAATGATACAGGTAGTTTTTTTTTACTATACAGATATTTTGCTATCTAGTTGATACAGCTTTAAATAATACTATTATCTGTGGCAATGAACAGACTTGGATTCTAACTAAGGAAAATATGTCTCCAATAACGACTGACTACAACCATAGAGGAATAGATAGTTTACTTTATGATCTAAAGCTATTCGTTCTATTTATTGGTTTAAAATTTCAGATAGAAGAGCCTATCAGGTAGATTTAAAGTTTTCAGGCCTTTTAGCTGCTTGCAATTTCACAGGGGAACCAATCTGGTTTTTAAGAAGCGGGGATATTGGCTTCCTTTTTGGTGATACGCTTAAAGAATAATGTGATTGAAAAACAAAGATGCGTCACAGACATAACCCGATGAAATGAAAAGTACACTTTTTACCACAGAATTATAGGAAAGTAGTTTTTTTTCCTCTCTATTCTTACTTCAGAAATTTAAATATTGAAGGTGAACTAAATTTACACACCTTATTGTGGAGACGGCCAATATAATATATATATATATATATATATATATATATATATATATATATATATATATATATATATATATATATATATATGTATATATATATACATATATATATATATATATATATATATATATATATATATATATATATATATATATATATATATATATATATATATATATATATATATATATATATATATATATATATATATATATATATATATATATATATATATATATATATATATATATATATATATATATATACAGCCAATATATCGTTATTTACTACAACAATAGAGAACCTTTTAAATAAGCCCGACGCTGTGCCAGTTTTCTTTTCGGAGGCGAATAGCTACACCTAAGGGAAATATTGGGGCACCACTTATTTTTGTACCTGTTCAATACCTCCCGAGTGACATATAGTTCAACTTCGAATAAACTGACAAGCTCAGGCACCTATTGAAAAGTAAAACGTGTAAATTCGAGGAAAATGTGACAAAAGCAACAGCACTTAACAATCTGTAGGGTCAAGAGTGTTTCCATCGGTTTTTTTCATGATACCTGTCGTTGTACTAATGAAACCCATTTTCAGTAGCCCTTGCGTAACGCGCAATGGATGTTTCGTTTCTGAGATGAACTTTCGAAGGATAAACTTGGTAAATTTAAAACTCTCTGAAAATCAAAAAGTAAAAGACTCACTATAGTTGAAAAAAGTCTTTTCAGGACGTCTGCTTTGATTGCCTAGAAGTTCTTTTGAGTCTTTTAAAACTGATATTATGTATTTTTCTCTGACATAATTTAAGATCTGTGTCAAAAGCTAAGAGAAATACCGAACCCGTGTCAAGACGAAACAGAACAAGGTGATGAAAACGAATTTTAATGGAACTTGGAAATGGCATCCATCTGGCGCTTTTTTCTACTTAAATGGAAGCATAATATAAACGTAATTTAGTTTGTACTGAACAGAATAAACACAACAATAAAAAATCTTTTGGTCAGTTTGTTTTCTATAGCTTGACTAAATCCTGCAACAGTTAGTATTCGTCATGGACGGACAGTAGCTGGCTGATTCTCAGCTCCAAAATCAAATCTGTAGCGGTTGAGGGGACATAATCTAACTCCTATATTTTATACCTCATGTTAGTCAAACTGATGGGTCATATATTAACATACATGAATGGAATAATAACTTACATAAGTTAAACTTGTACATCTGATTGAGCCATGTACGAACATGATACAAAGAAACATAATAAGTAGGCTTTCAAATATATAAGAACTTCCTATTTTCAAGCCTCTAGACGTTTTAAAATAAAATTTCCTTTTGCCACTATATGTCTACAAGAAGTTGATTTAAGGGTCCCCAGTAGCACCTCATCATTTCCACCATTAAACAAATCTCTTGGGATTCGGCAAATCGTTGTAATTGAAAAGAAAATATGCCAACCCATCCCCCACATATCATTTAGCGGGCAAGTTCGCTCAAAGCAAACATTGCTGTCGGCCCAAAATCAAAATTTATAGCGGTAGAGGAAAAGTTATTTAGTTTTTAACGTCATGTTTTTTATTTGTTTGAACGTCATAGGTTCATAGGTTCACCTTTGACGACAGGTGACGACAGGTGTCTTTGACGACACCTTTGACGAACCTATGACGACAGGTGAACGTCATAGGTTCACCTTTCTAAATATGCACACAGTCACTTGTAAGTTTAGCACACCTTATCAAAAACCTGTTTGTGGTACAGTCTCCCAGAAAAAAGTTGAACTGCATCCAGATAGTTCTGCTAGGGCAGCCAATAGGAAAAGAGACCTGAGGTATATTTTCGAGAAAAATAAAGATATCATTTTTTCTATTTTTTGTATCTTGTTTTTTTTTATTAGGCAGTGTTATATGGGGGACTGAATTGGATCAGATTCCAGAAAACGATCGAATTATATGATGAAATTACGGAAGAAACTATTAGATACTAGAAAGTAAGGCTGAGAACCTTGTTGGAAACATTCCTGATCTCGAGCTGTTTAAAGTAATCTTCAAACATTATGAAATCGTTTTTAAGTGTCTTTACTTAGGCTTCTTTGACGTCTTGAGGCGGGTTTCTAACTTTCTGACACTTTACATTTGTTAATGTCTAAAACATTCATAAGCACCATCTATATTTCGAAGCAAAATAAATATTCCGTATTTTCGGGTCTTCTAGTGGAAAAACTGAAAACAGGAAAGGGAGAAATACCAAGGGAAGTTCAGATTAACTATACTCTCATAATAAAAGAATTTTGTTTTCTTAAACGACATATTTCTTAGCGACATATTTTCCCAGGAAGGTTTTATATTTTTCTCATAAAGTATGAGAAAATATAATTTTATTATATTTAATATATATATATATATATATATATATATATATATATATATATATATATATATATATATATATATATATATATATATATATATATATATATATATATATATATATATATATATATATATATATATATATATATATATATATATATATATATATATATATATATATATATATATATATATATATATATATATATATATATATATATATATATATATATATATATATATATATATATATATATATATATATATATATATATATATATATATCTCATAATAAAATTATGAGAAATTTTCTCGCAAATTTACCACGATAAACATAATTTTTCCTTCGGAAGTAGCAAAGACCATCGCCATAATTTATTTAAAAGGTCGTGACTAATTTTTATCTTTACAGTTTTTACCTTTTACTAGAAATGTTCTCAGACAAAATTTGACACAAGACATAAATTAAGAGACATAATTTCAGTTTTTCTCGTGGAGAGGTTCAAGGCAAAATCCAAATTTTTTTTAGGGGATCAAAACGGAATTAGATTTCAAACTTATCTCTTTATCAAATGGATTTATTAAATATTTCGCGGTTCTAGCCTTAGTGTGACCATGGTACTTTACCCCCCCCCCCTTTACCCCTCCAAATGTTTTTTTTACCTATTTAGGCATATCTATGTTTCTGACATCTTTATTTTTTTCAAAATAATTCTTGTACAGTTCAAACAACCAATGTCCATTTATGTGATGAAATTAGAAAAAAAATGTTAGTTCAGAATAGTTTTTTAATTAAATATTCACTTATAAAATAAAAAGCTTTGAAAACAAACAAAACAAAAGAGTTTGTACGAAACAGTATTCATCAAAATGAGTTTCTTCTTTCTTTGATTTTCAATTCGTTTACTGTTTTGACTATTGAAAATAGCCTATATTTCATGTTTAAAACTGCCAAAATGCCTTTCTGTAATAGCAATACTCTTTTGATTAGAGATAAATGTGTTTTTAATGATATAGGTGGTATGAAATGGAAAGAATGTCACTTTATTAAACTGAATGATGTATTTACACAAGTATTGGTAGCAGCACATTTAGGAATCGCGCCAATCTTCTGAGGGATTTCCCAAGTGTCCATTGACGACATTACAACCAAGAGAATGCGATTTTTCTATTACGTCGTGTCATTTTTAAAACATTTATGGTTAATTTCGCTTTCAAGTTCGGAGCAACTACAAAACTGAGATATAGCATATTTATGACATTTTTTTTTTATTTGTTAATACAATAATACATAAAAAAAGAAATAGCCTCGGCTGAAAGGTCAATGAAGACCATGATGTGCTTCAATAACAACAGATTATTGATCGGTTGAATGTAAAATACGGTTCCAGAGTCAGAGTGAAATGGTGGAATAATTCTCACCAATCAAATTTTTTAATTTATTTTTATTTTTGTTCTAGTAGCTGTAAGCCTCATAGTTAAGTGACATACACCAAACTATTGCAAATTTCAATGGAAATTTTAGATATATTCAAACTGTTGTTCTTTGGGTTTTTTATACTAATTTTACATTATCTAAACAACAAAATTTTGTTTTATTAATTTTGATTCACCAAAGATTAATAGACGATATGCTTATATTCTTTACAATAAACTACCGTCAGCTGTGTGTTAGTAGAAATCCTATACAACAGACAGGAGTTTTAACAGAGATACCGCCACCACCTAAAATTGAAAACAGCTGTTTGGTTGGACAGCCTTTACAGCAGAAAAGTTTAAACAGAGACAATATAGCCTACTGGGCAAAAAAAAAAAACAGCTGTCTATACTGTACAACATACAAAATTCAATATAGACAACCTTGCATCTTATAAAACGAAAAAACACATTTTCGGATAAAGATTCTGTACAAAAAATAAAAGGTCAACAAAGACAGACGTTAACAGAGATAAAAAAAAAAATACCCTTTAAGACTGAAAGAATAGCTGTTTGAATAAAATCCTGTAAGCCTGTGCTACAGACAAGACTTCAGCAGAGACGGCATTGCCTCATAAGGTAGCAAAACAGCTGTTTTGGTTGAGATTCCGGGCAACAGACAATACATCATAAGAGATAATGTTGCCTACTAAGTTGAAAATGTCAGTTTATGCTTAGATCCTGTGCAACAGACAACAGATCACAAGAGATAATGTTGTCTACTATGAAAGAAAAATGGCAGTTTAGGTTGAGATCCTATACAACAGACAATAGATCACGAGAAATGACGTTGCCAAATAAGATTGAAAAGCAGCAGTTTTGGTTGAGATCATGTGCAGCAGACAATTGATCACGAGAGATAATGTTGCCTACTAAGGCAGAAAAGCTGTAGCTTATGTTGAGATCGTGTACACCAGACAAAAGTTCAATAGAGACCACATTGTGTTATAAGATAGAAAACACAACTGTTTTGGTCAAGAACCTCTACAACAAATTTGGAAGACCGGCTGAGTTGAGATGTTTTAAAATTTATGACAGTTCAGCAAAGATAGAATTATCTCCTAAGATTACAAAAAAAAAAAAAAAAAGAAAAAACAGCTCGATTTCAGAGTCTAGGTGAGGCGGCAAAATACCTGATCCTGCTTGAGGTTCAATTAAGTGTTTCAGAAAGGACGTTTATAGCTGTGAAAAGAATTTTGGGTTTTGATGCTGTGCCTTATCTATTAACCCTGAGTTCCGTACACACAGTTATGCTTTCTTTAATACTTCTGTTGATTCTTTGTGGCGGTTGGGCATAAGCCTTACTAATAATCTTTTCAGTTTTCGTCAGCGCACTTCTTCAGGTATTTCTAAGAGAATACAATTTGGATATGGGAAAATTGTCCCAATCGAGGAAAACATAATAGACAGACCCTGGCAAAACTCTCCTCTGCCTACTGTGATAATCCAGTCTTCTACAAGACAGGAATTTTCCCCGTCCTTAGAAAAAGGGGTCTAGAAATAATCCGGAGTAGTTATTTAAGATATTGCAAGCTTCTTCTTTTCATTCTTCCTTGGTCACGTAACCGGATTTTAATTAATAAATATAATATACCCGACATACCATTGAAGTTGAAAAGCTACACAGATCGAAAGCTGCTCTTGGTCGATTTTTCCTTATAATCGTCTTTTTAATTTCTTTTATAGTTAATATTTTTTTTTTTGTGTTTTGCATTTTATTTGTTTTTTTTTTTTAATATCTTCTAATCCACATTTGACAACTTATTGTACAGTGTTTTTGTGGTTAATAAATAAATTATTATTATTAATTGCTTATTTTTTCCGAATAATTGAGTCTAACCCCAGTGCTAATCAAATATTCACAGTCAAAAGCACAGGTAAGTCTCTGGTTGATAGCAAAAAGGTCTTATCTGCATTTTATCAAATTTTGAGAAAAACGAAATTAAAAAACTTAATATCCGGGGAGCGGAATACACGGTAGATAGCAAAATGAGTTAAAAGACAGCATAAAGCCCCTAGTCTGGGAGACCTGTTGGTAGAATTTTGGTCCTGTTGGGTGAAAATTACTAGTACAAAAGTTAAAATGGAAACTCATACAAAATTTTTGCCTGTCCTCTCTTTTGCTAAGATGGTTACGACAAAATTGCAGGATAGCACTTTGGTTCCTTTTCCGCTATGTAACTACAATTTAGCACAACGGTTTTCTCTGGAATAGCCAATGTTTATCTGAATACTCAAGCGCGGTGTTTCTACCTATGCACTTCTTTGATCATTTAAATTGAACCTTCATTTAAAATGATTACAGACCAATTTTAGAAAGTTCAATTCTATGTTTAAAATAACAAAGCAAGGTAAAGAATTAGGCCTTTACTGATTGCTTTTCCTCATTCCCAATTTTACAGCGGGGGAAGGCAAGCAGCTATATCTTCCAGCCATGCTGTATGTACTGTGGTGGATTTGCGGTCATTGTGTCTTAACCGAAGCTAGCAAAAACACACCTGTAATAAGAATAAACCTGAGGAGGTATAAACTTGCAGACCGACTGCACATCTTAAATTTTTTCAATAGGAATAATAGAATTGCGATTAACAGGCTTTGAAACTACATGAGCCTCAACCACTACGTTGAAAAAGTGGCCTTCCTTGCGTTAAGTTTAGCCTTCATAGCATGTTTTTTTTTTCAGCGACTAATTCTTCAGTAAACAAAGGTTAATAACTAGCTCTTTTTGGGTGGTTTTGTTTAAATTGCAGTTGTTTCACTTTGGAAATGGTTATAGTTCATGTAGCTCTTAGAAGTCTGATGAAAATCCCTGGCTTTATCCATTTGGATTATGACGGACGGGTGGTAAGGATGACGGACAGAGTTACTTTACTAAGTCCACTGGTGAATATACTTCGGAGTGCTTTAGACTTCTGTCAATAATGTTATGGATTGCACTTAAATTTATCTATGCTCGATTGACCTAGCTCAAGAAGTTAATTGCCATTTTCAACAGTCTTCGAAACTTACGAATTACCTCCCCCATAGTCAAGCTCATATTTGCATTTCTGTTCTGTGGCAGTCATGAAAGTAACTAAATGATAATCTTAGAAACTTTGGGATAGGTTGACAGAAATATTTCAAGCATCAAGACAACACCACTTGCTAGTTCGTCCACACCACGACCAGCTTCGTCCAGCTGTTTCAAGGAGCACAATGCGGTGCAGTTCTTATAGGTATTACCCGGAAGCCCCTTGATGTGAGACCACACCCATCAATTTAAAAGTTGTAATTTAACATTAGTAGGAAATGATGAAGTATTGTCTGGAGGAGAGTGCATGACGGTGGCTATTCAGTTACGACAAAAGTCCCCATGTTAAACCTCTGGTTAGTTAAGACGAATTTGACTTTTACAAAAGAGGGCATAAGCACTAACGATAAAGTTGTGTTTTTCAATGTGTTCAGCTGGGAGGCATTTTACGACAAAAGGAGCTATACCACTAGAAGTCTCGCAAAAAAAATAACGCTTAAAATTTTTGCGCAAAAAATAACGCAAAAATATACCACAAAAAATCTCGAAAAAAAAAACACTAATAGCTTTCGTATCTCAATTTTGACAAGGGGCATCAGTTGCAACTTTTTTCCTATCAACTGACGAAATGTTGTTTAAAATGCAACCTGTTTGCTATCAATTAGGCTAGAGCAGTGGCTCCCAACTGATTTTTAGCCAAACACCACCTTTTCATTTCTAAAATGTTGATGTCCTTCTTTTGATACTCAATTTTGTTGTTAAAAGTTTTACGTGTTATCACTTGATGGAAACTTAATAGACCATTAATTTGGTATCTTTTTTTTTGCATCGTCCTTTAGGCATAATTTTCACTAATGAAAATTATTGTCTGATTACAACGTCTAATATACATGTTCAGAGTTATTAAATTGCTATCATGTATATTTTTTGTCCTTTATTTCGATTTAAATTTGACGTTATTCCGATGAAAAATGTATTTTCAAAATTAAAGCTCTAAAGTAGTTGTCAGCCAAAGGGTATATGTCCTGCCCATGACCCACCAAAATATTGCCATACCCCACCAGTGGGGCCTCCCCCCCATGTTGAGAATCACATGAGAGCCTATTCAGATAGGCTCCTATTCAGATAGGAACCTATTTAGATAGGAGCCTATTCAGATAGGAGAATCACGCTTAGAGCCTATTTTTTGTTTCAAAAAACTATCTCTCAATCGACAAAGAGTCAGAAACTAAAATTAAAGAATTTTGTTCACATTTTGGGGTTGATATATATTTTCATAGTTCCAACCGTTTTGAAAATATTTCTGTTTATATAATTAATAGATATTATTAGATGTTTATAGGAATTAAAAATAGGTTTCGAAGTCTCAAGTTGGTTTCAAAGGCATTTTGAGAAAGTTTCTGCCAAAATACGTGTTCCAGGGTAATTGGACCGCTGATGGCAGATATCAACTGAGAGGAGCTGTTTGTACGCGCTGATATAAATATATATATATATATATATATATATATATATATTATATATATATATATATATATATATATATATATATATATATATATATATATATATATATATATATATATATATATATATATATATATATATATATATATATATATATATATATATATATATATATATATATATATATATATATATATATATATATATATAAACTGTATACATACAAACTTTGTATATATACAAACTGGAAGAATATTCTATAATAGGAGCTTTTCTAGCGTAAAGCCCCCTAAAATTTTGGATCTGCCACTAAAATGTGTGATGTCCTTCAATTTTCTAAAAATTCCTTAAGAATTTTACGAAAAACACTTCTTAACAGACGTTTAGTATTTTCTTGGATAGGGCTATTGTGGCAACTTTTACCACAGCAACCAATAATTAGAACCCAAGTCCTAAAATTGGTCTCAATCAGGAACCCTTATCGCTATCTAAATTCACAAAGTGCAAAGATTTTCAAACAGAGGTGTTTATTGTTTAAAGTTCAGGAAAGGTCTGCCCATTTCATGCAAAAACATTGATTGAAAACGAAAGGAGTCTTATCTAGAAAATAAATATCGTAGAAAATAAACATCACGACGTGAAAAAAAAATGATAAACCATCCAGTGGCGGATCCAGAGGGGGGAGGCGAGGGGTGCCCCCCTATAGTAGTCTAAAGTAGCGTAATTTACCTAATTAACGCAAGTTTGCATTAATTAAACTTGCTCCTAACGTAAGTTTATCGGATCAACCTATTTTGCCCCCCCCCCCCCCAAAAAAAAAAAAATCCTGGATCTGCCCCTGAAACCATCACACCTATTCCACCAGTTATTAGAAGAAAAAAAATTCCTTATTTTCACAAATTTCATCAACCCCCCGCCACCTTTTTTTTTATAAAACCCTACATAGGCCAATCAGTTGAGTCCACTGTTTGTAAATAATAGATTAAGTCATAATTTGTATATAAATTAAGTCATACCTGTGAGATGGGACACTTGCAAACCAC